>JASZXU010000271.1:0-27243 GCA_035521515.1 Phenoliferia sp. Uapishka_3 | reverse complement strand
GGGAGAAGGAGATGGAGAGGAAGAGAGAGGATTGAGAGAAGAGAGAGATAGGTTGAGGGAGATGAATCAGTTGCTTGAGAAAGTTATCAAGGATTTGAGTACTGCAGAGGGGAAAGTAGAGGTACGTCAAAACACTTGGATGGATCGCCAGGGAAAGGGAAAGGGAAAGCTGATGAGATGGCGTGTGCAGGCATTCGAGAACACAGTATCAACAACACACAAATTGATGGATCTCTATACTCGCATCTCGGCTCAATCTCTACAAACTCAGGATCTTCTCCTTGATCCAAATTGGTTCGGTGTAACAAAGGTCCGTCTCCCTTTCATTCTTACCCGTGCCGACATCTCGACTAAACCTCTGGAAACACCTTTTTTTCCCTATAACCACAGGCCATGGAAGACGAACGAGAAGCAGAAAGAAAACGAGCAGAACTAGAAAGGATGGAAAGAGAAGCCGAGGAAGAGCGGGAGAGAGAAAGAGAGAGGGAGAGGGAGAAAGAAGAGAAGGAGAGGGAGGCGAAAGCTGCTTTAGCGGCTCTAAAGAAACGTTCGTCCATTTCTTTCCCTCCAATGCTTTTATTTTTGCTTTATAGCCCACACGCCGGTTTCTAACCTCGTTGCATTCACTCAAATAGCTCCGCCAACTCGAGGCACAACACGAGGCCGAGGAGTCCCTTCTACCTCAACACGAGGCACAAGAGGCATCTCATCATCAACTTCTTCCTCCTTTTCTTCGATATCCAGTACTTCCGGAATTGGGAGAGGTGGACCGCCGCCGACTGGAGCACCGACTGGAAGAGTGGGAACGGCAAGTGTGACTGGTGTGCGAGGGGTAAGAGGCCTGAGAAGTAGAGTGGCGGTGAGAGGTGCGCCGAGTACGAGGGGTAATACGGGGCCTTAGGATTGCTGGGGAAGGGAGGGAAGGCGGGAGGATGAAACGTGGGACTCGTTCGTGCGGAATTGTTTATGAGATTTTGGGAGTCGGAAAGGGGGATGGTGAGTGATTGACTCATTTTTTTGTCAAGAGGCGAAGCTCATTTTCTCACGCTGTCTATCAGGCAGTCTCGCGCTACTCATGAGACCTGCACAACAATCGAATTGTCGCCGTTGCCACAGTATACGAAGACGACTTACGAGCTCTCATTCTACGCTATCCGTCCCATCGCACAACTCCATCCACCTGAGCTTCTCTTTGTCAGCCTGAGAGTTCAGAGATCGGGTAGAGCGTTGATGGATCCTGCAAGCCTCAGGCCAATTCACACACGGCGACCCCTTCGCGAATGAGTAGTCAGAGCCTCGCTGAGGAAGTTTGAACCGTCGAGGCGCAAGGCCTTTCTCTCCTCGTTGAGAAGGTAAGCAATGACTCATAGATGCCTTACCTGCCTGTTTTATCTCACGTTTTAGCGGCAGGTGGTCGCGGCGAGTGCCTTTTCGAACTTTCCCAGATCTTTCGAATTGGAATTTGAGTCATTATCTTTCTTGCAGCGTCGATAATCTCCAACTTCTCCTTGCATCCACCCCGCACACACTTAGGAGCATCCTTACCCGGCCTTTCGACTTGAGTAGACTTGGGTGCTTTCGAACGAGCTTCGGTCGGTAATCGAGCCAATTATCCGGCCGCGGCGCGACGGCCGGGGGAAGAAACGGAAGATGCGTCCAGCGGAAATTTGGGCGGAAGAACTCGCG
The DNA here is from genome assembly GCA_035521515.1 of Phenoliferia sp. Uapishka_3. Classification (NCBI taxonomy): domain Eukaryota; kingdom Fungi; phylum Basidiomycota; class Microbotryomycetes; order Kriegeriales; family Kriegeriaceae; genus Phenoliferia; species Phenoliferia sp. Uapishka_3. The sequence goes on along the minus strand of JASZXU010000271.1, from coordinate 25,557 downwards.
TTTGTTGTTTCCCTATCCTCCCCACATCGCCCGACATGATTACTCGGCCACCAGAAACTTCACCATCTTTCCCTGTAGACACCGAGAAAGTCGCGGAGTCAGCGGGGAGGATCTTGAGCGATGAAGAGTGGGAGGCCTCTTCTGAACATCCTCGGAATTGGGAGACGAGGAAGAGGTGGAAAAACGCTTTGATTATTGCTTTTACGGGGTTTCTGAGGTGCGTCCACTGTCTCGACTGCTGGCCCCACCTCCAGCCCCGCTGATTGTTGTGCTTCAGCACGACTGGCTCGTCGATATTTGTCCCGGCGACGAGTATACTAAGAGTGGAATTTGGACAGCCGCATGAAGTTGTGGTTCTTACTACTGCTTTGTATGTTTTGGGACTTGGTTCTGGACCGTTTCTGTTCGCACCGGTGAGCGAGTTGTATGGACGACAAGTCGCTTATACGCTTTCTATGATTGGTGAGTGATGTTTTCTGAATGGGTCGTAGAATCAGCTGATTGGTTTGGATGAGAAGGTTTCACGTTCTTGAACTTGGGATGCGCATTTGCGACCAAGTAAGTCTCCTGCATGCCGCTCCGATGTTATCCCGAGCAAGAAGCTCATTTCACCGTGCAGCCTTCCAGGACTCGTTGTGCTACGATTGTGAGCTGTTGTCTGAACTGAAGATCTACAAGCTTTGCTGAGCACCATTTGTAGTCTCGCTGGATGCTTTGGCTCAAGTGGACCGGGACTGGGAGTCGCCACCATCTCAGATTTGTACGAAACGCATATTCCTTGCCTGGTGTAGCGAACAAACTTATGCATATTTCTCTTCCAGATTTGCACCGAAAGAACGAGGGCTTCCGATATCGATTTATGCTATTGTAAGCCTCGCCACTTCTCTTCGACAACCTTTCTGTTGCGACTGACTCTGGCCATTCAACTATCTCAGGGCCCGATGATGGGTGAGGCTATTGCGCCAATCTCTCTTTATGCTCTAACTCTTTGATACCCTGCCAAGGACCTGTCCTCGGAAGCATCTTGGGAAATTATATCGTCCTCGCCGGCTGGCGTTGGTGTTTTCGAATCATGACAATCCTCGTAGGCCTCAATACTCTTTCCATCATCTTTTTCATGAATGAAACCTATTCACCGTGAGCTTTATTTTCCTCCTCTTGTCCTTGCTATCGAACCTGACCTTTCGACATGAAATAGAATCGTCAAAGCCGCGGTGGAGGCACTGGGAGTCGTTAAACCAAAAAGCTCGCTGAGGGAGCGCTTTACGCTCACCCCAAAAGCGAGATCTGTCATCATACACACTTTCTCGAGACCGCCGAGAATGCTTGTCAACCCGCTTTGCGCTCTCTTCATCACTTGTGAGCTTTTCGCTTGTCGCGCTGGAGAAAAAGACCACTTGCTGATTGAGCATGTCAAACAGACTACGCATATGTATATGTAAGTATCACGGCTTGCGAGAGACTTTGAAGCGAAGTTCTGATGCACCTACAATGGCAGTCAATAATTTACGTCTTCCTCGTCGCCTTGTCAGTCATCTTTGTCTTCGCGAACCACACTCGACTATAACAAGACTGACATCACACCTCCTCAGTCCTCTACTCTTCAGCCGACATAATCCACCGCAAAATATTTTTTCATATAATTGGCCAGTTGGGACAGCAGGACTTTGTTATCTCGGCCTAGGTGCGCTGCTTTTGAGACTCCAGACTTCGCAAAGCAAACTGATCATACTTCTTCTGCGAATCACAGGATTTGGGTTCTTATCCGCCGCCGCTACAGCCGCCACGATGCAAGATCGTATCTATAAGCATCTCTGCGCGAAATACGGCGACGATGGACGTCCCGAATATCGGCTCGTAGTCACGCAAGTGAGTTGCTCCTCTTTCTCACAAAACCATCCTTGAGCTGAAGACATTTCGCGTACGAAGGCTGGCATGATCATTTTCCCCATCGGTCTTCTGATCTGGGCGTGGACGGCACACGCCGAAACACATTGGATAGGACCTGTCATCGGCTCTGCGATATTCGCTTATGGTTTGATGCTCGCATTCAACTCAATACAAAATTGGATTGTGTAGGTCCTCTTTCTCCGCTCAAACTTCGGTATCCCTACACCACCCTTGTATGCTTCCGCCACCGCACTTATTCAACTCCTTCGCATGGCAGAGACGAATTCTTTCCCTACTCAGCGGCAGCTATGGCCGCCGCCTCATTGATGCGTAGTATCACAGGCTGTATCCTCCCAATCTTTGCAGATGCGCTATTCCTACATCTTGGGTATGGATGGGGAGGAACGCTCCTCGCGCTAGTCTCTTTGGTGAGTTTGGGGATTTCGCGGACGAGCTGAGGAGTCGCTGATGAAAACTGAACGTGACAGCCTGCTTTGCCAGCACCGGCACTGTTGTTTTTGTATGGACCATATTTGAGACAGAGGTTCAAGTTTGTTCCTTGAGAATGAAGACTTTTCGAAGGGAAGAGCTTCGATTTTGTGAGCACTTTCGTGCGCCTTCGAGGCCGACGTCGCGCGCCGCGAAGCCGGACTGCATAAAGTGGTTGACGGGGCGCTGAATGCACCAAGCTCAGCTCTCAAGCTATGGGAAGTGATAGCGTGCTTACTGGGATACAACCTGATAGCCAAGAAGCGTCTACGCCAGGGAGCCAGAGGCTGAGATTGGTGGCGTTGGCGTGGGCTTTCAGATTCCTAGCTGGTCTACCGGTTATGTTTCGGCTCTCTCACAGCCGCGAACGGAGTTCGACTCCCTGGTTTGGAATAATTCCTCCTCAAAGGCAGATCCATTGCCTTGAAGAGGCCTTTTGACTTCAGCTCCGTGAGCTTATTTCCTTTTTGGCATGCGTTGCCCGAATACTGGAATATGTTAGACTCGTGAGGGAAGAACCACAAGCTAGAGTAACAGCTATGTACATATTTGACAACATTTTCTTTGCTTTCGCTGAAGAAATTCTGACACTCTACGAGGTGTAACCATCCACCCCGCCCCCCTCCAAACGGACCATACCAACTTAAACGTTCCTCCATAAACGGGCCTAATCGAGCAGCACCTTTAAGCTCTACATAGAGAGCCTCCGTTCAGCTCGCTGCCGCACCAAGCCGCACACCTCACATCTTCAATCTCGAAACAATCGCCAAATCCCCGCGCGCGCAAAAACGACGTCCTTCAGCGTGAACCTTCGACCCCTTATCAGCACTTCGATTAGCGGAAGGGTCCCACCCACGCACGAGATCATCCGTACGTTTAAGGCCAGGGGCTAGGGATGAGCTTGGCGAATCTTGGGAGTCGGCGAGTGGACGCGCTGGAGTCGGTGTGTCTCGCAAGGCTGGGGTCGCAACTTTCTGGGTGATAGTTCAAGGGGCAGACGGTGCGAGTCTGAATGGGAAAGCAGCTGGTGAGTCTGAAGATAAAGGTCTGGGCACCACGGGAACCCCAACCGCTCCGCATCCGAGTCGCGTCTGGACACCACATAGCAGTATTTGCACAATCTGCAAGCATTCCAATTGATCACTCTCCACTCGTCCACTGCACATTTAGTTTCGCTCCTTTCGGCATGCCTGTAGCTGTAACTGAACAAACGGTACGTCCGAGACTTGCAGCGCGACGTCTTCCTCTGCGGAAACTGTACGGTCTCCCGCTAATGTGTTTTGTGGTGCAGATCAGGGAGAACATGGAGGCTGCTCGTAAAAATGGAGGCAAAATGTCAGATCGAGACTGCAAAAACTGCATCGCTCCCAGTAAGTGATGCTGCTATACTTGCGATCAAGATGAGATACGAAAGTCTGACGCCTTGCTTCACATTGTTTTCTTCAAACAGAATCGAAAGAATCTTCGCAGAAGCGTCTAAAATGCGGCAAGTGCTTAGTGGTCGTATACTGCTCTCCTGAAGTGCGCGCCCTCGACATTCGCCACCGCCTTCGTTTGCTTATATTTTCTCGTGTTTGTCAGTGTCAAAGACTTGATTGGAAACGCCACAAGGCAGAGTGCAAGCTTCTGGTGAGTCCCTGGCCGGAAGTCGGGCGTCTCTTTAAAACTTTCCCCATCCTCCTGCCCAGGCGTCTAGCAAGAGCTCAAGCCATTTACCTCAGACCACTGATTCCAACAACTCGGAAACCAAAGCTCTCATCCAGCCCACAAATAGCGTTGTGGTTGCGGAAGGCAACAAGTACTACCAATCAATTCACTTCGAGACTCAAGCACACCTTTTCTCCGCCTACAAAATCGATGACCTCCTTTCCAAACTCCATATCACCTCCACCGTCTTAATTGACCTCGACTTGATTCCCTCACGTTTAGGCTCCGAGCCAGTCCGCGCCCAATTTTCTCCTCGCAGCGTCCGTCGACTCTCTCACAACGACATACTTTACGAAGTCTACCCGGGCGTAGGCAACGAAGCTGCTCAAATGCGGGATCAAATGCTTTCGAGCATTACACAAAAAGGTCTAAATGATCTGCATGGCCTGGGCTTTTTGCCAGCGGAGATGGTGCGATGTGCGGTGTTCATTCGTATCTTCGCACCTGATCATACGCCGGGATTGTCGGAAGATCCGAACGGATTTGTGGTACCTGTGGTCTTGAGAAGGACGGAAGAAACGAAGAGATTGGGAAAGTCGAAGTATGACGAGAAGTGGGATGGAGCGTTCTTAAGGTGTCTGAGGGGACCGCAAATGACGGAAAGGGCGGCGTGCGCGATGGAGAGGGCTCAGAGGGGAGGTAGGTACTGAGCAGTACAGAGAACTTTTTAAGAAAACACGATATTTATCATTTGAAAGCTTTTGAGACTTTTGCTGTGGATTTTGTTGGGCTTCGCGTCCGACGGTCCGGGGCAGGCCGCGGCGCCCAAACGCTCAAGTCAAAATCGGCGGCGTCCGTCCTCGCTTCCAAATTCGTAGCTGGTCTACCGGTTATGATTCGGCTCTCTCACAGCCGCGAACGGGGCTCGACTCCTCGGTTAGGAATAGAGGGGTCAGATGGTGAAAGCATGCTGGAACTTCATCTCTTTCTTTATTTTTATTTCGCGGCGGGGCTCGAGTGTATTTATAGCATCTTGAGCAAGGTTTTATGAAGGACTACCTGCTTCTCTTTGCTCGTCCTCAGTAGAAAACCAAGCGAGAGTATTTTTATGACTGATGTTGTAACACTCGGCGCGTTGGAGTCTTGCGCGCCGCCAACGACCACCCGAGCGCTTTACACTTGTATCTCCCCACCTTTCGCAATGTCTTCGAATCCGTCCACCTCTCACACTTCTTCCCGACGTCGTTCCTCTCGTTCCGTTTCCCCTCGACGCGAGTCAACCTCGTCATCCTCTCGCCACGGCCACCACTCCTCCTCTTCACGCCGGCGCTCTCGTTCACGCTCTCCCGACTCTCGTCGAAAGAAGCACCACGACTCGGACGATGAAGAAGATTCCCGTGGTCCACCAGAAGGCGTCGCAGAAATCGACGCGGAGGATTACTTCTTGAAGACGACAGAGTTGAAAGTGTGGTTGGACGAGGAGAAGGGAAAGCGACTGGATCAATTAACTGGTTCAGACGCGAGGAAATACTTCAAGAAGTTCTGTAGAGCTTGGAATAAAGGAAGGCTTGCCCGTTAGTCCTCTCCTTGCTCCTCCGTCGACCCCACCTGACCCCACCCATCCCACTCGACTCCAGCCAAATTCTATCAAGGCATTTCAGCTTCTTCGATCTCTTCTTCAATCTCCTCCGGCTACTCCTGGTCTTTCTCAAAAGCCTCCCAACGCGAGCTCGACGATGCTTCCTCTATCCGAAAATCAATCGACTACGGCGGTCGTTCAGCCGGTCCCTCAGCTCCCCCATCAACCTCACGAGCAGTGATGGGACCTACTCTTCCCTCTGCCGTCTCACAACTTCAATCCACTCGCTACGAGAGAGAACAACAGCGGGAGGGAGAGCAGGGGCGGAGGAAGGAGGAGAGAAAGAAAGACCAGAGAGAGAGTAGAGAGGAAGAAAGGGATGGGAGAGCTACGGGCAGAGAGAGGACGGTGGAGAAGAGGAGAGAGGCGAACGCGGGGAATAGGGAGATGAAAGAGGCGAGAGAGGGAGGTGGGATGATGGAGTTTAGTGAGGATACGTTGATGGGTACTGGGGGGAGCTTTGCTGCCATGTGCGTTATTCGTCTCGTTCCCAGATTGGCTTTGAACTGATAATCGGCTCGACTGGATAGGGTGGCAGCGAGGGATAGGAGCAAAACTCAAGGAAGGAGGGGACAGATGATGGAAGAGAAGGCGGCTATAATGTACGTTTCTCGAAATGTTTTGCCCTCACCTTCGTATGGAAGCGGAATACTCATGTCTGTTTTGACAGGAACGATAAAGCGAAAGCTTTCCGTACGAAGGAGGATGATACAATGGCCATGTTCCGTCAGCTCGCGGCGGACAGGTTTGGGCCAAAGTAGGAGAGCAGCGCCAGGTGAGGTGCTATACAAATTCCTCGCTTTACCGGCAATTTCAACATGCTTCTTCACTTGCTACTCTGTAGGATTCGGTTAGATCGCCGCTTCTCAAGGTCCAGAAATGACATTGAGGACGTTGAGGATGCCCCCGGCTGAGCGCCACCACAATTTACAGCAATTTCACCCAGAGCATCTCCCGCAAGATTGATTAGTATCCTTGGGGCTCGCAAGAAGTAATGCCGGCTTGGCTAAGGCTATGTCAAATCGTAAGCGGTCACGACGGCTTCGCATTGAAGGAGTAGCATGGCAAAGCTCACGGTGCGCAAATTACACCGGACGAATCTCACAACTGGTGCGTTCACGACTCGTATTGAAGGTGATCAACATCCCTGACTTCTCGTTGACCCACTGGGCCAAACTGGGGATATGATCGTCGGTGTTCACTGCAGCGAGCAGCGGCGGGCTTCGCTTCGCAACCATCCTAAGTAAGCACGTACCTCCACAGTATCCGATAGCTACACAACCAAATCGCACGATGCATTTCAGTTGATACTGATCACATTTGCAGCCAGCCTCTGCACCTGTCGCTCACCGTACTCACTCAGCCGCCTCACCAGTTATTACCAGACGACCAAGTTTCTTACCACCAGACCTCATTATATAAAGTAAGGATCATCCACCTTGTGTGATTTCCCCATTGTTGCCTCGTGCCATTCAATCAAACTAATTCGCACACACTTCTTCCATCGGACCGGGAACACGGAACATGGTAAAGGGCGCCCAGTGGCAGTTACATCAGCTGCGACAGAAGCCGTTTGAGTGGCAGTGGCAAACAAAAACGCCTCGCGACGCGATGCGGGGTTCAGTCTTCGGTTTCCGATCGTAAATTTTGCTCGTACGGTACTGCCCTTGGGTGCGAAAGAAAGGCGAAAGAAAGATGTCGCCATTGTTAGTCGCGCTTTTGAGGTTTTGAATGGGAAGGTTACCGACGAGAAAATGATGGTTGCGTCTTCGGGCCTGATTTGTCTCGATGCCCCCTTTGCTTTATTTTGTCGTGCGTGCTCTTTTCAGACCTCCTTTTTTCAATGTAGAGGAGGCTCACTGTTGCCTGTGGATCGCGACTTCGCTTCAATCGTTTGTCCGGCTGCCCTTCGGACGTGGAGTGTACTCGGCCTCGCAACTTGGATGCCATGAATTTTTACATCAAATAGCCCTTAGAAACTTCCCACATAACTGGTAACGGAAACGGATATGAGGACCGTTGGCTACGAAATTGAGGTAAGGCGGGCAACGGTACGATGGCGATGTCCGGAACCGGTGGCGGATCCAATTTTGTAAGCTGATACCTATTCATCACAATATGCGGAGATGAATACCTGATATATATTTTCAAGATATGAATCGTGAAAGCCAGCGAGAACTTTACCTCACGGGCCAAGCGTTGGGAGCACGAGCGCCGCAACTCAAAGTCGAAAAGACTAGGAACGAAGGAAGACTTGCGGCGGACTCTGGACTTTCCGGTAGACTCAACTCAACATTGACAGACGCAGAAATCAAACAAGCGATTACCCGATACCCAATCCCTCAGACACCCTCTTCGCCCATGTCTACGAGCCTCTGTCGTAGCTCAACTTTGACTTCGTCTATTCGAGCAGTCAAAATCCACTTCAGGCCGCAGATAGACAGCTAAGGTAAGGGAGAGAAAGCTTACCATGTACGTGATCGTTGTGCAAAGCTGCCTTCATGCCAGCAATGACTCGAGTCGTGTGAGCGTCTTTCTGGTGCGAAGTAGTGCCGTCGAGTTCTGCAAGACGCTCGCGGGCGTGCTGTTTTGAATGGGCAACGTGGTGAGCTCCATTCCTCCTCCAATCTCAATATGAGATTGATGAACCGCCCAATAGTGAGAACGAACCTCCTTGGCAGCTTCGCTCGTGTTCGCGTTGTTCAGCGTCGCCTTGTATCCAGCTAGGACATGGGAAAGGTCCTGTTTCCTCACGTAAGTTGGCTCCCCTAGATGACATTCTAAGCGATGGATATAGCTTACCTTCTCCGAGACTACCCGTCCGTCGACCTTCTCCTGTGGCAACAAGTTTGGTCAATGGAGTTTGGATGAGTTCGCGCGACATTACAACTTACAACAACCTTGTCCCCGACGATCTCGCTTACATGGGCTGACATTCTATTTCAATTGAATTCGTTTGTTTGGTGGATCTGAAAAAGTCGGTAGCCGAAAAGTAGGGTCAGGCGAGGGTTGCAGCAACGTTGACTGTGTGGCGTACGAAGAGCCGAGGAGGGAGCTGCGAAGGAAGAGACTGGTCAACGGACTGGAAGGCAGGGTTGGAAACATATGGTCTCACGATATCTTTCCTTTTGGGCTTCTTTGAGGGTGTAGGAGGAGAAGAAAGCACGGAATCCGAGAGGAGAGGAGTGAGCTTGATTGAGCTCGGATCAACTCGCGTCAGAAAAGTGATGTCACGCTTTTACTCCTCTCGCCCCCAGCTTCTTCTCGAAACACCTCTCTCTCGTACATATGCATGCCTCTGCATGTTGAAATACTTAGAACTGAAACAAAAAAAGGCCGATCAAGTTGGAAGGGCCGGCTTGCTCCCACGAAACCACGGCAATGCTCGAGAATGGCGTTCGCCACCGAGTCATCTTTGGCTTTGATCTTTTCGTCGCCTTCTTGAAGCGTAAGAAGCTTAGTAGGATCTCGGAAATTTTCCTTCTTTAAAAGTGATACGGTATCTTCAGAAGCTGCCTCCCAAGCCTCCTTCCTATTCGACGCTTGCCTCCAGCATTCAGCTTTTCCCTCTCCCTGACTTCAAGCCTCTTTCCCCTCGTGCGCATCAGCTCTTGAGTCCACTTTTGCAAGGAGGCTGAGAATTGCTACTACGAATCTATTAAGTGACGAGTGAATTTAAGGGTGCAGGGAGTTTGAGTCTTGCATAGGTGTAGGCCGCGAACGTCCACTTCGTCGCGGTTTGACGTTCCGCTGACTTTTAAATCGCTTTTGTCCATCCCCAGAGAAATGAACAGATCAAGAATAGTTTGAGCGTGCGAGAAAATTTCCATCAAAGTTCTGGAGGCAGATGGTGAAAATCCTACACTTGGAGCCGTCGTCCTTCAGCCTCCGTGTATCTCGGGCGATAACCACCCACTTTACCAAGTTGGTTCGTTCCAAAGACCTCACATTCCACGTTGTTGACTAGCGTATAATATCGAGGGATGTTCAGGATGTCAGCATAATGTCAAGTCTCGTCCGGTATCTTCTTTTACCCCTTGATTGTTGGACAAACATGAGGCGGTATATTCCCGAACTAGGCGCCGAAGCCCAGGGAAGGCGGCATAAGGGCTCCCGAACAATGGTCTTGTATGAGCTGATCCTAAAACTTATGCGATTCAGACACGAATGTCTTTATGTTCTATGCAACGCTGATCTTGTCGTCGTCAGTACTCAGTCTTCACGTCGTCAGGTGATTTGCAGGTCGTACTGGTCATTGTTACATACCAACGGTCCTGAATATTGAATGTGAGAAAGGGAACCTGGCCGTCTCTCAGGGATGCAATTCTTCCCACGAAAACATCGCTGGAGATTCGAGACCGTCGTGATTGCTGGCACGTCGGTCTCGCCGACGACGGATTCCGATCCGTTCGGCCGGCCGAGTCAATACACAAGAAGTCGAAGGAACATGAGGTGTTGCTTCAACAACAATAATCTCCCTGACACCATGCCGCAAGAGTCCAGAGTTTGGCAGGAGGCGCTGCGGTGGATAACGAAGGAGCGTCGCTGATCTCTGGTCAATGCTGGCGCCTGCCGCACCGCTTAGGTCAAAATCTCATTTAATTTTTGTGAGAAGAGCATTCATGAGGTATACATCTGTCGAATAAACATATGGGTGCGGTAAATTGGACGGTGAAGAGTCCGGAAGGCATGGATGTGGTGTCTTGGGCGCGAGATACAATACCAGCTCAGCTACTGGTAAGTTAACGATGCTTTGACGATGATAGAAAAATCATGGAAAGAAACTGGAGCTCTACCGGTACAAACACCTTTAGCGTGTTTCAACGGTTGATTTTCCCTCAGCTCCAAATGTGAGTCGTCACTCGTTCACCTGCCAAGTCGGTACGCGCGTGCACTCCTGGACCCAAACGATGCCACTAAATCGAGGGAGTATGTTTTACTCCTTCGACGGAGCTCCAGGTCGTTCCCAAAGGGAGAGCCGCACCACACGGACCTGCTGAAAGTCACATAGTCGCTACAGAAGTAAAAATTTCGGCGCCACCAGAACAAGTCCGCGGACCTCGAACCCGAAATGTACGGATAGCCTTTCAGTGAATGTGGGCTTTTGCTTCAGATCATGTGAAATCGTCTGAATTCTTGCTCATTTTGGTCATGAAGGGATCATCTTTTTTGGGTCGATGTAACAGAGATGGGCAGTTGGTTTATCTGGCGGGTGAGGATCTGTTTTAGACAGCAGCATAAAACGGCTTTATTGCTCTGACGAGATGACTGAGAATGCATTGATTATAATACGAGTTCAGACTGGAAAGTCTGCACGCCGTGTCGTGTGAGCTCTCAGATCTCAGAGATGCAAGGCGTATTTTGAAAGGATGCGGAAGTCGTGCCACCAACTTGGTGCGTAAGTAGCTCTCTGGACCCCTGCTAAGTACAACAAGTCATGAGATCCCGAAGTTGCTTATTGCGAGTGAGATTATCCATGCTGTGAGAGTCAAAAAAAAGGAAAGGTGGCGAACATTCTCTGCGAAGGGGGGCGCGACGCTTCCACAGTATCCAAGATTGTGACTTAATCCATCACTTTCAATCCTTCTTGAAAAGGCTTCAAGAAAGGTCTCTGGAAATGTGCAATCAAGAGCTATCAAGGAATGCTGCCCGAAGTGGGAGGTATTGTTTGCTATGTACTTGGAATCCAGAGCAGAGGGAAAGTCGAGTTGGGGCAAGTGGCTGCGCACCAAACCAGCCTGCCATCAACGTCAAATCGTCTATCGCTGTGCCTGGGACATAAGGAGGGGTTAAGTGAGCGCAAAAGGGTCGCCCCAAAGGGCAGGAAATTCTCGAAGATCGGTGCAGAGAAAGATCGTCGCTGGATGGGGCAAATAGAGTTTCGACTTTTGCGCTGGGGACAAAACTCAGGGCGGGCGAAGGGAGGAACCCATCTGAATCGACGTCGGACGCGCTTGCCTCTTCCGTCGGCGTGTCTCACCGTTCTGGACTTCTCCTTTGCCCCTCCCTCCGCCCTCCCGTCTTCCACCTACACTCAGCCACCTGTGCCCTCGTCCGCAACCAAATCTCGACAATTCAACCACCGCCTGCTACAGCCACCTGTCTCTGCCTAACGACTCGACGACTCTCCTTCAGATTCCAATTTCGACTGAACCCTTCTTCCCCGCCGCCGCCCATCCCTTGCGACTGCCCGCTCAACAACGAATCCTGACCTGACTAGGACTTGCACCGCCGCATTCACTCGGACTCACTGCGACACTCCCCACTACTTTGGCCTTCCCGCCTACCGATCTTCAGGCCGACTGGCTTGCTAGTCCACACTTGATAGAACCAACCAAGTCCTTCGGTCGTACACCCAAAGCCCAAGGTCCCATCGCCGCACCCGGGAAAGAGCACCCACTCGTCGCATCATGCTGTTCGGTCTCAGTTCTCCCTTCTCACTGGGAACGCACGATGTCGCCTCTGCGTTTTATTCTGTAGACGGAAACGAGTCACCTTCTTCATCCTCATCCTCGACATCGACTTCCGCCTCGACTTCAGCCTTCTCATATATCACCACACCGCCACAACACTTCGACTCCCTTTCCTGCGGCCCAACACTCTCCAGCGACGAACTTTTCGACACTTTAAACCAGTCTCGGAGTCGATCGCAAAGTCCTCCGCCTACACCACTTCGCAACCCATTCCCGCACGCCGACGCCTTACCGCTTCCACCGCTACCCGCCGAAGACCCTTCTATCCCTCACAACTCTTTCGCCGCCGCACAAGCAGCCATGGCCCAACAAAACTCGTCCCACTCTCAGAACCTCATCGGCCACACCATCGACCACGGGCGCCTCGAGTTCATTTCCATCCTGGGACTTGGCGCATACGGCGTCGTCTACCTCGCGCGAGACGTCCACGCTCCAGCCAACCTTCACCCAACTTCCCGTGCCCATCCAACACTTGGTCATCAGCCATTGTATGCCGTTAAGTGCCTGAACAAAGTTGGACTTGACGCGCGACAACGTTCGTTCCAGTCTCGCGAAATTTCACTTCACGGACTCGCATCGCATCACGGCAACGTGGTGACATTGTACAAGGTCATCCAGGAAGAGACTTGTATTTACGTTGTGCTGGAGTTCTGCGAAGAGGGTGACCTGTTCGGCATGATCACGGAGCGGCAACGATACCTCGGAGACGATGCCCTCATCAAGAACGTTTTCCTGCAGATTCTCGACGCTGTAGAGCACTGCCACTCCGCAGGCATCTTCCACCGAGACTTGAAGCCGGAAAACATCTTGTGTCAAGATGATGGGCGCAAGGTGGTACTTGCCGACTTTGGGCTGGCGACGAGTGATAAGACAAGTGGAGATTTCGGATGCGGCTCTACTTTCTACATGTCACCAGGTCCGTTCGCATCATTCTCGTCACGGCTCAACATTTTGCTGAACTTCTTTTCCGGCTCGCAGAATGCCAAGGTGGTCTCTTCCAGCGCCTCGGGTCCTACTCCACCTCTCACAACGACGTTTGGTCGCTTGGTGTCATTCTTGTCAACCTCGCCTGCGGTCGCAACCCTTGGAAGCAAGCCTGTCCCTCCGATGAGACCTTCCGCGCGTACCTCGCCAACCCTGACTTCCTGCGATCAATCCTCCCCATCTCCGACCACACCAACCGCATCCTCAAGCGCGTCTTCGCTCTCAATCCTCAGGCTCGCATCGGCCTCAAGGAGCTTCGTCAGGAAATCCTCAGCGTCAAGACATTCACCATGACCGAGGATGAGTTGAGAGGTGCCACCAGGGCGACAAGGGAGGCTGCTCGCGCGTTTGCGCATGCAGGCAAGAAGGAGGCCGCTGCGGCCAAGGAGAGGGAACAATTGGAGGAGGAGGAGCTCAGACTTGGGATGCACGAGGATGATGCGCAGAGTGGTTACACGGCTACGTCTGAGAGCGACGACGACTGCTCGCTCAGTTCGCCTCCCATTTCGCCGTGGAATTCGACAGGTCAGTTTCAGTTCAATTTCATTTGTTTCCCGTTTTGTGCTGACATCCGCATCTTTGTTTTTAGCCGCACACGCCGAAACGTCTGGCTCGCCTACCACTCCTACCCAGCCCCTCCCCATCCGCGCGCCACCGACGCCACCTCATACCCCTCGACGAGCCAACCGTCCAGCCGCTATCCACCCACCACCGCATACGGCCCGCCGATCTCCTTGCACATCTTCGTCCTCCTCTGGTTCCCTTTCTCCGTGTCCCTCGTCCACAGACTCGACGCTCGCCGACTCCTCCCCTTCGCGATCAAAATATACCACTCCACCGCAACACTCTCGAAGCGTTTTCAACAATGTCGGGGTCTCTTCTGACGACGGTTTACCGCCATCGCCTAACACTCCTTCTCTTCGACGTCCTCGCAAGATTCCCATCTCCTCCCAGCGCCGTCGAAAGGCCTCCGCCGGTTCCTCATCATCTTCCTCCGGCGCTGGGTCTCAGCCGCAAACGCCAACGTACCCGAACCCCATCAACCCTCAAGTTCGGATCGTACAAGCAGAAGATGCCGGAAAGCCTGGGTCCCAACATTATAACCACGACCTCGAGATGATGGACGTCGGCAGCAAGGCGAGCTATACCGCCTACTATCCTGTCTTTGCGGACTGGGCCGATTCGCCGGATAGTCAGCAAGGACAGTACGCTGTTCCCGCCAAGCAGCCATCGACTTTCAAGCCTTTACCGAGGCGATACGATGGAAGTCTTCGCGGTGTTGCGAGTGCGAACTGAGTCGTCATTGTCTCTTCGCCTCTCATGTGTACATAAGCCTTCCCTCGTCTCTTACCAATGTTGTTACAACCCCCTTCTCGCACCAATTCAGTTTAAAACGAAGGTCACCTATTATAATTTTTATAAACCTACCTTATACATTGATCCACCCACTGCAGCAAAAATGTGTCTTATACTGTATCCCTCCAACACCTTGTAGCGGCCCAGTGACTGAACTACAAGAACTTTTCTACTATGGAACTCTACTTCTGCGCCTTCACACTTACCAGCGATCATTTCGAGCTTTTGATAGATCGCTAGAGCGGAATGTCGCGGGCACTTGTCGACACGGACTCTCACGTCGCCATCGCATCGTGAGAACCGTCACCCTCATGCGGTTGCCGTCGGGAAGTTGATGCAGTCTGTAGTTACGCAGATAGCTGCGATAGAGCTGTCGCAGCTTTTGGAGCCCTCAGAGGTCCGTGCCGTCGTCGCATCGTTGCCCTTTGTCTGTAGTCAACTAGCACGAAAAAGGTACGAAATCTGTGCAGAGCAGAAGACACTGCAAATCTATTATTCCTCTGATAGAGAGGGAAAGATGGGGTTCAGATCGAGACGGAAGGACATTTTGTGACGCGAGTACTTCGACGTCGTGGCGCCCTCAGGCGTTTAAAGGGAAGATTCTTGACGGTTTTTGCGTGCCTCTTGTAGCAGTACATGAGTCCTCTTTATTCAAGGATCAATCTGCAAGGCAAGCAAGAGCAAGCCTTTCTAGAGAAGCTGAGGCTACACAAGCGAGGCGACGTTCAACGAAGTCACTTAACAGTAATTTGGTCGGGAAATTGTTGCTCGTCAGGGCAAGCGATTAGTTAAGTAGAAGATGGATGAGGAAGCTCATGACTCTAGGCCGAGGAGGCGACTTTGACTAGAAAGACTCAGCGTTCGTCGACTCTGTCTACGAGCGTCGGTGTGCTCGTCGCCCCGTATTATTTAATGTCAGGCGAGTTCTTGCCCAAGAAACGCACATAAGTTTTGCCCCCTTCCTTTTTGAACTGAGCCTGTTTTGTCATCTGCACCAATGAATCGGACTTCATCGCTGCATTACAGAGGGGAGCGAGCGGAAGTAAACAAACGGACGGTACAACGGATGAGGTCTGTGAGACAAACGGCTTTCTACAGCCGCAACAGTGCTAAGCGTTGAATGAAGCTGTGCACACACCACTTTCCTCCCGGATCAAGGGGAAGTTCACCTGCTGAGTCGGACCGGGTGTGCACTGGTCGTTCAGAAGAGCACGCTCGTCCGGCACTTGGGCCACAACACCGGCCAAGAATTTGTCCGCCATGGTACATAAATCGAGCTGAATTCAGCAGGAAAGAAGAAAGCACCGGTGAACAATAAACAACTGCGTCATCCTGTGCCTCGGGAAGAGGTAATCAGCGCGCTTGATAATCTTTTGCGCGGCTCCAATGGCAACAAAGGCTGCAATGGCAACGAATCTGGAGTCAGTGATCATGAGTGTGTCTTTTCGAGATAATCATGAGGGAGAAGGGGGTCTTCTCTGCGAAGTAGGCTCAAAGCGGCGCTTCATTGACTTCAAGAGCGACGGCAGGACATGTTGCGAAGCTGTTGCCACCTGTCTCGACGGACTTGGGCGTCGTTGAAGTCCAGGATGCCCTCAGATCTGAAAGCGTCAAGTAAATGCACCCAAAATGTGATAGGAGAGTTCGGGGGAAAAATTCACTGCTCGTGACGATGGAGCCACGGCCAGCGTCCTCGTGAGGCAAGAATTCACATTCAGGCTCGAGTCTCAGCGCGGGTTTCTCCTACAGATGCTTTTCCACTGCTCCAGAACTATGAACTCTCCCACCACTTGCTCAGTTAACCACTAAAGCCGGCGTGAGTATACCTTCATTGCAGCAGAGACCTCCTCTGGTTGTACTTCGCTGAAGATGGGCCAACGAGTACTGTACAACGGACGCCGCAAGATTTTTCTCACGAGTCTTCTCCGGGTTGTTGATCTTTTATCATGGAGGATCGAAAAGAATTGAGACTATTGCAAGATTCTAGGAACATCCGGGGGTGTCTCTCCTGGATCCAACGCTCCCGAACGCTCAGGCGGCTTCGACGTTTCTGTCGTCCGCGACGTCGAGTCGGGAAGGTGGGCAAGTCGTTAAGGCCATAAGGAAAGCGGTTAGGTCCCCCCTATGGATTTGCAAATGTGCTTCAGTGTTTCCAAATTAAAATCAACAGTATTCTGGACGGCTGGACTGAGCCGTCGTTCCAAATTTGATGTCATCTGATGTTGACAATTTGGAGGTGGTGACGCTTGTACATTTGAGGCCTGAGGTTCCAACACCCGACTCACCAGAGCAGTCCAGCTAGCTTCCCTGAAGTGCCTCATTATCAAATCCATCAAAGCGAGAAGGAAACGAAGAGTAGCCGTTCATTGCCTCGCCATCCGTCGCCTTGTGCGGTTAGCCTGCAAAGTCAAGACGTTCACTTCCCGGGAGGCTGCTCCGTCACGGAAAAATGAATCAAGCAAACAAACAAGGAAACTGCAAGGAGCTTCTGAGCGAAACAAGCAAGATGTAGAAAAACAACATCACGCGCCGTGCCTGTATTTGTGATCGAGACTCGAGAGGTTTTGCGCGCCGCCCCGATTATGTAGTGGCGGTGGCTGACACTCCTTCCTGTCCGACGGAGCTCGTTGATACCTGCTATCCTGGGAATACTTCCAATTATTCCTGCGCAAAAGGTGCTCAGCCACTGCTGGCAAGTGGAAAAAATTGTAAGGGAGAGGACACTTGTGAGCTTGAACAATAGGGACCAGAAACCAGAGGTTCTTATGTACACCACGACGAAGGCGGAAAATGGCTTCCATGCGAACCACTTACCGCTACCATCTGCCCGCTTCCGAGGGTGAATGAATTGCATAGTTTAAAGCTCTAGTTTGGTGCGGAACACCTTGTGGGCTGTGGAGAGTCAACATAAAGCAAGGACCCTGATACTCAGTACGTGACCAACGTTGGGGTTTGGGGTTTCAGTGAGACAACGCGCTTGTCCTTTTTAGGAAGGTCTCGCGCGCGTAGGGTCCGAGCTCAAATTTTGTGAGGTGGCGGAGGGTACGAGCCTGCGAGTACTCCTCCGCCCAAACGCAACGATTCGAACTCTTAGGGTTTGGGTTAGCGGTTATGGTTATGGTTAGGTTTAGTGGTTAGGTTTAGGGTTTGGGTTATCGGTTAGGGTGGCAAGAATATGTATTTTCCCCTTCTACTACCCCGCATTCCACTATGTCTCACTCGAACCCCAAACCCCAACCTTAGTATAGTACTCCCTGATACTGACCCATTAATGTACCGGTCGACGCCGGTCAATTTTCATGGCCAGTCAAATTACTAGAACGTGTGGTGCTTTACCACATTGCGACGCTACAGTACTCCAAGCCCTTTTGACTACCAGATGAACTCTTCTATGCAGTTAGTTGATGATGTGCCCTGTTGATTGCCATACCCGGTACACAACAAAAATTCTAGTATCCCTCCTTATCTTGCCGATCACCCGGTGAAGCTCTAGAGCTCCATATTTATCTTTCACCGCGACCAAGTTCTATTGAGTCGAGACTGTAAATTTTATCCCGGTCTTCAGCACCTCGCCGCCAGGTTTCGTCTTTAGGGCTCCTCCCGGTCACATTACCTCCCAAGTTTGGCTGACAGTGAACCACATCAAGGTTCCCTGTGATCCCTTCTGATGAACCTGGTTCTGGAGCGCCGTTTCTGTATGGCTCATTTGAACTGATCGAAGCTCAAAGGAAGATAGGGTTCCTTCCTAATGTTAAAATGCAACTGCTGGACCCGGTGACGCTGGATAATGGAGACAACGCGACACCTTTCCCAACAATCCTAGCTGGTCTACCGGTTATGATTCGGCTCTCTCACAGCCGCGAACGGGGTTCGACTCCCCGGTTGGGAATTTTTTTGGCTACACGGATGGCGCGTCTTTACAGGTCTTCAACTTTTTTTTCTGTCGCCCACTCCTGCCCAAACGGATCTTAAGGCAAGCTCTATACTTTACACACTATACGTATGACTCTTCTGCAGGCAAGCTGGGTTCCGCGGCCAACGCATTATTGATTATTTTGCAATGGTCGTTTGATGTTTGAAGCCGCGACATGTGTGGAAGGGAGAACACTTACGAGTTGGTCGAATGACCAATGCTTCACTCCTTGTTGTCGTATGGTTAGGGACAATACCATTTCCACAGTGCGCTAAGATTTGGAAGTGCATCACGAACATATGGTAGGCGTCAATGGCCGTTGTTTACGCCGTATTTTGCGGTCACTTCTGGCGAAAACGAAATGCGACCTGCTAGCTATATTGGAGCGGGAAGAGCAGACATCATCTTGCGCTGGTTGAAGTGGGCCAAGAGGTTGCGAAGATGTTGTCTGGCGAAGGCGGCGAGCTGAGCATGGGAGCAATGCCATTTTTGAACAGTAGGCGAACGGAGGGCGACCTAGGCTAGGTTGATGGGGGCAGCTAGGTCTTCATCAGCAGCGTAGAGCAGTCTCATATGAAAACACTTAAAAAGAAAGTTGTTTTGAGTGTCCAGAAGGACGTTCGCGACAGCTCTTCGCCGCCGCATCGGCTTTCACTGTCCTCTGCACCAGCCTCGCATCTCCGAAAAGTGTAAACGACAGTATTGAAAAGAAACGTACACTCTACGCCCACCCAGAAAGCTCTAAACCCCCGACGCCGGCCCACGTCCTGCGTTCGCAACATCTAATCCCAACCAGCTCCATCTAGGCTTTTGGCTTGCAAATCACTGACTCCTCTGGCACGGTATCCTTGGGGTGCTTAGCCTCGAAGTGAATCACGAAGCTCTCTGCGAACATGGTTATCAAGAATGAGCGGGATGTCCTTCGGCTTAGCGAGAATCGCTAGGGGATGGAAAAGCAAACGAACTGTAGTCGAGCATGGAGACGAAGCACTGGATCATCACAGCGTCGTGTCAGTACCGCGTTCAGGCCAAGACGCTCAGGAGATGGAAAACGCAGGACGCACCTTGGGGCAGAGGATCGTGAGGGCCTTGACGTTGGTCTTAAGCGTACTCTTTCCTCCAGATGCCTTTTTAGCAGCTTCCTGTGCCTTGACCCTGAAGCGAAAACAAGCGTCGTCAGCTTGTCGTTCGCGCTAGGAGATGCCGAGAGGAGTGAGGTATACCGAGACTGCTCCTTCTGCAAACCACGCGCCTGGAGGAATAGAAAAGGCTTCAGTACAGCGGCAAAACAGTCTCGCCGGGAAGGCGCACCATATCTGAGGGCCTGAGAGGTGTGAGGTGTGGGTCGGACGCAGGCGCCTCTCATTTTTCCCAAGCTGCAAGCTGAAGAGCAGGCCGGAAAATCTTGTGAACCGTACTTCGTGAAAAATTGCAACATGTCGTCGGCGCACCCTGCTCTTGAAAGGACAAGGAACCAGAAGTCCCTTGAGAAAACAATTCACTGTGTGTCTGTGAGGAGGGGTAGACAATCTCTTTGGGTTGCGAAGGCGAGAACATCTTCCGCACCGCGCACCCCCATATTAGCGCATAACCTCAATCTACGTGCAGCAACAGCAAAGGGGTCCAAGTAGCCTTACAGTATCAGAGAGCAGTTGAGCTGAAAGCAATGGGAGGAGAACAGATGGGGCGCGAGGGTGGGAGGATGTGCGAGGGAAACCCTGTCAAGCCAAGCCGCGCCTCTAAGTGCGACTTGCAAGACTCCGCGGCTTTAAGAATCTCGCCCCTAGCAACAATTGAAACAGCAAACTTCTTGTAACCTATCAAAGACTGCATTCAAACTGTCCACGAAACAACAAGATGTGAACCTCAAAAGTCGACTCCACCTCATTGGGCTTGCCCAGGCCCCGGTGTGCCTGTGCGAAGCGAAGGTCCAGTCAGCCACAGGTGCTTTGAAATTCGAGAACAGCGATTCGGCGAGGGGAGCTTACCAGCACAAGTCCAAGTGCTATCACGTTTTTGCGCCGGGCCTACGCTCTGATACGGCGAGGTGCCCAAGCATTGAGCGATAGTAACGAGCTTGTACTTGGCAGCGAGCAATTTCGGCACGACGTTCTCGACGACTTTTTGAGCGGTTCCCTTGTACGTTTCTGCCATCAAGTTTCAGCTTGAGAGCAATCCCCTTTAATGCAAGAGACTTACCGTGATTCAACGCCATGTGCGGTGCGGGAAACTTGGTCTTTTTGCCCTTCAAGAGAGTGTTGTAGGCTGCGATTGATTGGGACGTAGAAAACCCTTTCGAGTCTCCTGAATCAAAGTCCCACTGAATAAAAAAGAAGTTAGAATGTGATTTCACGATGTCTTCGGGAAGGACTCTGATACGATACGCACAGTTACGACTGCCGAAATGTCCCCCACGGCGCGTCAGTATCTGTGATAAAATCTTGAACAATGCAAAGGGCTCACCAGTGTATCCACGCTTCTTGAGAATTGCTAGGTTGGCCTTGTTGTAGGATCCATAAGGCTTTTGATTTTTGAGGGCGACGTCAATTATCGGCACTGCCCAACACTGCCTTACGAACATGTAGCTTACGGGACGGAAGAAGCGAGGCTTGATACCCAGAATTTTTTTGAGTGCTGTCTCGACCTGGAATCAACGGGTTGAGGAATGATGGGCCTACAGAGGAAAGAACGACGTACGAGGGTGAGTTGCTCCTCGAACTCTGGACCGGTGAGGGTCGCAATATCATCGTGACCCCAGGCTAGTAATCCAGGAATTGTCAGCTTCAAAGGTTGATAAGTGGTACAAGTCCCAGACAGGGCTTACTGTGTGACTGCATTGCGAAAAGTAAGTCAGCTTCCAGCGATCTCCTGACTTCGCCCCGATATAGACTTGAACTTACCCCGATGAGATGTCCTGCCTGATACCTAGCGATCAAGTCGTCCGCGTAGTCGTAGATACAGTCATAATTCTGACCATTGACGAAGAATGAGGCGAGGGAGTTATGTCGCTCAAAGTACTTGGCAAGTGCCGCTCCATATTTGTAGGGGCCGTCGTCGAAGCTAAGTGCGAACGTTCCTAGTTTGCGGAGCATGGAGTCAGCAGTAGCACGGAATGTGGAGGAAATGTTGTACAGCGTAGGCTTACCGGGTTCGGTGCAGGTGGTGTGAACAGTCGCGAGCGACGAACGACTTTCGAGCCCACGAACTTCGAGTGAAGCAGTGACAGAAGCGGCCAATGCAACAGTCGCGTAGACGATTGAGTAGAGGTGCATGTTGGTAGATTCGGATGGAATAAAGGAATGTGATGAGACAAAGTCGACCGCGAGGGAAAGGCAGTTCCAGCTGCTGTGCGTGTGAGAGGCGGAGATGGGGACACGAACGAAACGAGAGTCGGGAGAACGGTGAAACAGACGAAGCGCCCCGCAAAGATGCGGAAGATGAGAGAAGAGAGAAGTGGAAAGAACAGACCGTGCTTGGGGAATGGGACGCGTGCGGCGATCCGCGGGCCCCCTGGCTTTCAGCCGCTTCAATGCTTCGCGTCTCCTCGATTTCAGGTTTTTATGCCCTTGGGAGCTGTTGAGCCGGTATGTTACTATTTTGAGGCCTAAGAGAGTCGCGAGGGGAAGAACTTGGAAGACTGAGAACAGGTCCTGGGAAAACTTGTCAGTTCTTCTGCGGCGGCGACGTGAGGCTATTACTGACTAAAGGGACGTTCATGCGTTCCGAGCGATTTCTTGTTTCCGTTCTCCTGCACAGATGAGTTATATTTGATCATCCTCGGCACCTTACTCGAAGATTCCATCGGAGAGGACTCACACAATAGTTGTACAGCGCCGAGATGCCTCGCCCGCTCGAGATTGCAAGACGCCACATTCGAGATTTCATAACGGCCGACTGGCGACCCTCTCACCCAAACACGAGAAAGAGGAATATGCTGTATAATTCACAAAGAACAAGAGGTTGAGTACACAACACTTCGCCGCCATTTCAACCGTTCGTTTCGCGTCCTTCAAAGACGCTAGTTGTCTCCAGGGCCAGGAGTTCCTACCAAACGTAACAGTTTCCAAGTCAATAGATGGTCACTAACGATCCTTGCAAAACTCGCGAGATGATCCGAGGAGAAATTTCACTCACCATCGCAAGTCCAAGTATCGTCCCTCGTCCCAGCTTTGAAAACACTTTGGTACGGGTCGACTCCAAGGCAATCTGAAATCGGAACAAGCTTGTATCCCGCGAGAAGTAGTTTCGGTACAACTTTGGGGACAATTTCTTGAGCTGTTCCTGCGTAGGTCTCTGCGACAGGGTGCGTCTTTGTTATCAGCGTCACGGCGATGGGACAAAAGAAAGGTAGACGAACCGTGATTCAGCGCCATATGAGGTTTTGGGTAATCTCCGTATATTGTGCTGTAGGCTTCGACGGATTGGTCGGGGGTGGAACCGGTCGAGCTGCGTGGGAAAAGTATAAGATTCTCTGCGCCTTCGTTCTCTTACCAGAGGTCGCTCACTCTCCAGAGTCAAAGTCCCACTATTTTCAGTTTAAATCAATCGTCAGCTCCGTTTTCGGTGATTAGGTGTCGCGAAACTGAGAGCGTACAGTCACCACTTTGGCACATCAGCGCAAATCAGCATCCAACACAACACGAACCTCTTCGCAATCAAAAGCTTACCAGTGTATCCCCTTTCCTTCAGGATTTTGAGCGCTTGGTTGTTATAAGTGCCGTAGGGCTTCGTGCGAAGGCGTCAGTAGTCATCTTGACTGTTTTAGGAGACTGAATGGGCGACTCACGGGTCTGAAGAAGCGGGGCTTGACACCAAGAATCTTGGCTAGCGCTGTTTCGACCTGCAATGTTGTGTCAGTACACTGTAGTAGATAATTACAAGGCAGGAGATATATCTCACCAAATCGAGCTGCTGATTAAACTCATCCGCATTCAAAGTCGTCACGTCGTCATGACCCCAAGCTATTACCGGCATCAGTCCCAATCCACCTCAGCCTCATCCTCCGAAATCAAACCAACTCACTATGACTCCCAATCAAATGACCCGCCTGATACCGCTCGATCAAATCGTCCGCATAATCGTAAATGCAATCATAATTCTCTCCATTGACGAAGAAAGAAGCCAACGATCCATGCTGCTCGAAGTACTTGGCGATTGAGGACCCGTACATGTACGGCCCATCATCAAATGACATCGCGAAGGTGCCTAAGCGACCCCAAAAAAATCATTAGTGAGGGTCGGGGACGAGGGTAGGAAAAGAGACGAACCAGACTCGGTACAAGTGGTGATGACAGTCGCTAAATCTGAATCCGAATATTGTCTTGACTCTAACGAACTTCGCGCTTGCACCGCATCATGAGCAGAAACCGCCCAGATGCTCGTTGATAGCGCCAAAGTTGTCGAAAGGAGGGACGAGAAGAGCATGATGAAAGTGTTGGATGGGAGAAAGTCAAGAGCTGGGCTTGATGGGGTGTCGAGAGCTTGTGGCAAGGTGAGATGGGGCTTTATGAATCGGCGGCTTCGTGAGGGTGTCAGAGAAGTTGGCAGGTGAGGGTGCTGCAGGTGGGCAGGGACCGGTGGCGGGGTTCGATACGAAGTAGTTTTTGCGAGTTAATGGGGAGAAGAGATGAAGGAAAGTTCGTCAGCGACATAAATATAGCTTTCGCGAATCTGACAAACAAACCTCACCTCGAGTGCTCGACCGAACAACAATGCGCATCAAAATGATTCGATGGCGATCATGATCTTGCTGCTCCACACTTGAATGCAAACACGGTCCATAAATTCCTGCATGCGTGATCCAGTCCGTTATGCGAGTCACATACCTCTGATACAGATAACAACATGCCTTGACCTTGCCTCGACGAATAATTTGGGAATCACCCCAATCGAACCCTCTCGACCCTCCTCCTCCTCCTTGCTAGAATTTCCTCTTCCATATCAGTCTCAGTCTCCGTCTCTGCAGCCTTTCCATTCCCACTCAGTCCCCCGCCTTTCAGTTCCTCCAATCTCCTCAACAAAGCTTTCTTTCGCTCTTCCAACTTCTCTTCTTCTCCTTCCCCTTCCCCTTCTCCACTCCCATCTTCCTCTTCTTCAACTTCTTCCCCCTCGTCATCCTCAGAAGACTCCTTATAAACCGGACATCTAACCCACTCCCATCCTTCCGGCTCTCTCAACTCCAGCTCCGAACCGCTCTTAAGCTTTTCAAAGTTCATAGTCGCAGTACCTTCCCATCCATCAGAACAAGCTTGGGTTTGGGATAAAGCAGATTTCTTCTTCTCCCGATCTCGACGTCGTTCGAATCGCGCGATCTCTGTATCGGAGACTAAGGATACGTAGCCGGAAGTTTTTGGCTTTGGCTTTGTTTTACGTTTCAGTCGGGCTGGAGGTGGAGGTGCAGGTGGTGGTTGAGCGGCTGGGAGAAGAGTTCGAGTGGGTTCCGGCTTGGGCTTGGGCTTGATCTTTGGATTGGAAATCGGGGGAGGAGCAGTGGATGGAGATCGACGTCGAGGGAAGGGCTGAGCGGGGGTTGGACGTTGTAGGGTGACTGAAGGAGGTGCGGAGGTAGAAGTCGTAGAAGTAGTGGGTTTCGATTTATTTCGATGATAGTGAGTAGGTTCGGGAACTGGAGATTGAGGACGTCGAATCCGAGCTGTCGAAGTCGAAGAAGGGACTGGCGAAATAGGTCGCACCGAAGGCTCGTCCCCCATCACAGAATGATCGCAATGACAAACAAAATCACTCTCCGCCCCACCATCTTTGGATGACATCCAACTTGCATCTCCCTCCATTCCACCATGGCAGGTGCAAACACCAACCACGCTTTCCCCTCCTCTCTCCTCCCCGTCTTCCGCTCTTGCCTTCCCCTTTCCTTTCTCCATTCTCTTTTCTTTCTTTTCTTTCTCCTCCAAAAACACATCGTCCCCTTTCCTCACCTCCCTCCCAGTCCTAAAAGTCGAAACCGGTCTCCTCGGTAAATCGGGTAATTGAAATTGCATCAACCTGAGAGTACTTCTCGGCGTGGAAGGTTGGGATAAAGAGGGGGGAGGAAGAGGCGGGGATATAGAACGGACTGATGCGAAGGAGCGGATGGAGAGGGATGAGAATGGGCGGGAGTGCGAGTGAGAAAGTGAGGATTGGGAACGCGGTGGGTGATGGTGGGGGAG
>JASZXU010000270.1:0-27267 GCA_035521515.1 Phenoliferia sp. Uapishka_3 | reverse complement strand
GGGAGGGGAGGGGGAGGGAGGTTGATGGAGAGGAAGCGGGAGATCTGGCGGTGGGGGAGAGAAGGATCCGGAGCTCTGGTGGAAGTGAAACTCGGTAGGACGAGGAGGATGACGGTGCAAGTGCTTTGCTGGCTCCGGTCGGGTCAAGTAATGTCGCCCTTGGGTGTGCGCACGGCGAGATCAGGCAAAAGGTCAACTTTGGTGAATTGGAAAGTGAGGAGCCCTGAAGCTGAAGCCGGCAAAGCGAGGAGGGGAGCTGAAACATGGCTTTCGGCGCTTTCGGCCGAGGAGACCGTCAATGAACACCCTGGTCCGTCTCTTAAGCTTCGACCTCATCAAACTATGAACGTCTTCGACTCTTCCTACCGTCAGCCTACCACTCGCTCTACTCCCCTTCCATTCTGCGCCACCTCCATCTGTCTCTCCCAGTTGGTGGCCCCACAATACTCCGACACGCCGAATAGCGCGCAACGAGCTGATAGCAGTCCGCCAGTCACCTTGCCTAAATCTTCCTACCCGATTTGCGCTTCTTTGGCGGGACAAGGAAGTTCTTTAGGGCGGCATGTGGCTGTGACGCTCGAGAGGTGCGGCCTGACGGCGTCGAGACTTTGGTGACACTGCGCGCGCGGAGGCTTTCCACCACTTCATCGAATACCTAGAAACGGGTCGCCTAAAACGTGGCTCTTGATGCTCGTCGTTATCGGCGGACCCGTGCAAGTGTTAGCCGCGCACCTCGAGGACGCTTCGCAGGTGCAGAAGGAGTGTGTTGGGTGGCCTCTGCTCCAATTCGGCTCGCTTCTTGCCAGATTTCGATGGAGCAGTATTTCGAATCTAGCGGGCGATGCTACATATGTGATCTCGGCTTTCCAAGAAATCGGGCTGCTGATGAAGTGCCTTGATAGCCGGACGACGTCTGGTGAGCTCTTTTTTCCTTCCTTGAAGAACATCGTAGGTCGCTGAATAAAGACCCATCCGTAGTACCATTCCTACTGCCGCATCCGGATCAAAGCTCACCAAGAAGTCGACATGGACGCGCGACGTAGCCCAACCTCCGTTAAAACTTTCTGGCGTCGGATGAGGAGCATTCGCCCCGCCAGTCTGCTGTGACCGCCCTCCAACGATTACCATTGCTCCCTCAATTGTTTCCTCGGTCCCCGGGAGCCCCGGTCCCCTCTCGTGCCGTAGCTTGGAAGATCTGGGTGTCGGGGGATGGCTCCGTCTGCCGTGACATAAAGATGTCCTCCGGGTAACCCGGTACCCAAATTTCTACGGAAGATGTAGTTCCTGCGGAAAGGAACTCCTCAAGGGCTCCTACTTGTCAGTGTACGCCTGGGGAGTGGCTACAATCCTCGGAAAGATACAGCGAGTAGGGCGAACGTTGCGACCGTCAACAACGCCGCGATGAAAGAGTACCTTCCTTGTAGTTGGGCGCCACGACACTCCATCCACGCTTTCCTGGCGCTGTTGTGTTTCTGTTACCTGCTTTGATTGCTTGTCCGAACACCGTTCGCCGTCTGACCGACCCCCGAACTAGAGGGCTCGCGGGCGCTGCCAATCCTTCGCACGCTTATGTTTACGCCCTCATATAAGAACTGCACGTCTCCACAGCTTCAGGCGGAGGTTGGCCTGAGTTACCAATATATTATCGTTTTCTCTCGGTCCAGCTGCAGATATATCGACTTTGCTCTGACCCCTTGTCGGAACCGTACCGTTCTCTGCATGAATCCTATATCCCATAGCACCACTTGAATCACGCGAATTACTTACTGTAAGATTCATCCTGATCCATATTCCCGTTGTTCGTTTTCCCAAAAAAAAAAAGACAAAAACCATCTCAAAAACTATTGCTCTTCCAAAATCTGCACAGTCCCCTTGGGCCTTCACACCAGCGCGTCGCCAACCCACCTACTTTTACTCCTTTTGAGCTCGGCATTTCTCGGAAGGTCCCTACCTTTCCTCATGCTGCCCCAGGATCGACTGAATCAGCGAAAACCGGTCACGCGAGAGCGGGAAGCGTCTCCTCTACTCGACCCGCGTCTGGACAAACGCGACGACGATATCTCAATCTCATCGTCACTATACGAAAAAGAACCCCGAGTCAGAGTTCCCTACGCTGGGAAGGTGAGGGTTTCCCTTCTAGAAAGGGGAGAAAGGACTTCATTGGAGGTTGAAGAGGTGTACCGAGGAGCAGCAGGAGCCGACGTGGCGCAAGAGCTTGGGTCGCTCGCAAGGTGATGAGGAAGTGGATGGATATGTGTTGGAGACCATTTCGGGATGGAAAGATGCTGGGGGTGCAGCATTAGAGTGCAGAGGCGAGCAGCTCGTGAGGACATGACGCGAAGCCCGCTGCGGACAATGAGTAGGGCAAGCGTAGAGCTGGTGCCGCTTGCATCCTGCTGACATACAGTAGCAAGGCTGACTTACGTCGTATTGGGCATTCACTGGGCGCGGTGGGGCTCAGGGTGTCATAACAGTAGCCTAAACACTCCAGAGAGCTAACTGCAAATCCCTGAATTTCTGCAGGGATTCGATGAGCCTTACAAAGTAGGTGGGAAAGTGGATTGGATCATTGTGGGAGTCATCACGGCCATTGCTCTTGCTCTACGCTTCTACAAGATCGACCATCCGGCAGGAGTTGTGTAGGCACCCTCGTCAAATCCTTGAAAGCGTTCGGATTAGCTGACTCTTTAGTTGTAATATTCAGGTTCGACGAAGTACATTTCGGAAAGTTCGCATCGTACTACATTCGGCGCGAGTTCTTTTTTGATGTTCATCCACCACTGTGCGTGTTGTCGCTGAAATTTGCGACCGGAAACATTCACTCATTCTCCCGTCCTCCCTCTCATCAATTATCTGGTCATCATACCAAAACACCTTCTTCTGTCGATTATTATTTCGACTTCGCACCCGCCGTACCCGCCCAACAGAGCAAAACTTTTGCTCGCCTTCTCAGGCTGGGTAATTGGCTATGACGGACACTTCGAGTTCGAAAATATCGGGGATAACTACATTGAGAATAATGTGCCCTACGTAGGCTTACGCGTGCTCCCAGCTTTGCTCGGCAGTGTGATCCCGGCGGTCGTCTATGGGATCATGAGGGAGAGTGGTTACCCACGATTGATCGGAATCTTTAGCGCAAGCTTGGTGCTCATTGGTGAGTCAACACCTTCACCGTGAGCATATTTTCTAGCGCTGATGACCGCACTTTCAGACAATGCCCACATCGTGCAAACCCGGCTCATCCTCCTCGACGCTCCACTCGTGCTCTTCATGGCTATCTCCTTCTACGCCTACATCCGTTTCTACAAGCTTCGCTACAGGTCTGGCAATTCATGTCCACATTTCTGTAGTTTCGCTGACCTGAACCGTTTGCAGCGAGTTTACGAAGCCGTGGTGGACATGGATGATCCTCACGGGAATTTTCCTCTCCCTCACAATCTCGTGCAAGATGGTCGGGCTCTTCACCTTCTTCACTATCGGAACGGTCGTCGTGATCGATCTTTGGAACTTGTTGGACATTAAGAAGGGTCTCACCATCGTGAGTTCCAGTCTCATTCGCCCTTTCAATTCACCAACAAGCGTTGTTGCAGGAACATGTGGCGAAGCACTTTGCAGCGCGAGCCTTCGGCTTGATTGTCGTTCCTGCAATTGTTTACCTCTTCTGGTTCTGGGTACACTTCGCCGTGCTCAACAAGAGTGGAACTGGGGACGACTTTATGAGCCCTGCTTTCCAACAAACACTCCTTGACAGTCCGCTCTCGTTGAACTCTGAAGGTAAGGTTCGTGCCAGCTTGAAAGACTGCCGATTGCTGACACAGAATCCTTTTGTCAGGCATCCAATTCTACGACACGATTGTCCTCCAGCACAAGGCGACCAAAGCGTTTCTCCACTCTCACCTCGATCGTTACCCTCTCAAATACGACGACGGAAGGATCAGTAGCGCCGGTTTGTCTTCCTCTCTCAAGAAGCTGCGACTGGAAACCTCATATCTATTTCGCGCACTCTAGGGCAGCAAGTCACTGCCTACCCCTTCAACGACACCAACAACCACTGGATCGTGGAGCCCGTCGACCCTGAGGCCACTGGGCCCATTCTCCACTCAGACCACGTGATTCTGCGCCACGTGCAGACCAACACGACTCTTCTCACCCACGATGTCGCCTGCCCGACTCTCGCCACCAACACCGAGTTCACAACACTGGAAGGCGATGACCCGGAACGACTGGAGGATACCTACTTCGAAGTCCGCATTGACGACGCAAACGAGGGTCAGCAATGGATGACGAAGAGCAGTCACTTCCAGCTTATTCAAGTTGGCCTCAAGGTCGCAATGTGGACCCATGTCGATCCGCCTTTGCCCGACTGGGCGTACAAGCAGCAGGAGGTCAACGGTAACAAGAACCTGAAGGACAAGACAACATATTGGATTGTTGACCAGATTGTGCGAGATCCTAGTGAGCTTCCCCTTTGCTCGACACCCAGACGGACGAGGCTCACCTTAATCCGCTTTGCAGACGCCACGACTGAGTTCCGCCCCGCTCCTGCCCCCGTTAAAAGGGAAGTAGCGTCAATGAACTTCTTCCGCAAATTCTTTGAGCTCCAAGTCGCTATGCTGCAGCACAATGCTGGGCTCACGGATTCGCATCCGTATGCGTCGGGCCCCATCAATTGGCCGTTCCTTCTCAGCGGGATCAGCTTCTGGACGGGGACAAACGAGGATCGAAAACAAGTCTATATGATTGGAAACCCAATCAGCTGGTGGCTTTGCGTGATGGCGCTTTCCGTATTTGTTGGCATTTTGGGAGCGGACCAGCTGGCGAAACGGAGGGGGATGATGCCGATTCCTGACGGTTGGTCCTGGTTGGGCTTTCGCCTGTGCGATCACCAAGCTTACTGTTCAATCCACCAGCTACTCGAAACCGCCTCTACAACTCTGGCGGATTCTTCATACTCGCCTGGCTGTATCATTACGTACCCTTTTTCTCCATGTCCCGCCAACTCTTCCTCCACCACTACCTCCCCGCACACCTTTGTTCCGCGCTCGTTGCTGGAGCTGTCTTCAACTTCATCTCATCCGAGACAGTCAACTTCCCAGTCTCGATCGCGGGTCCTTTAACTCGCCGACGACCAAGAACGACTGCGGTGGTTTCTGGCAAAACGGTTGTCGCGGCTGGAGTGGTGGGAGTGATGTTGGTCGCAGGGTTCTGGTTCATCGCTCCGTTGACCTATGGGACACCAGGATTGGACCCGGTTGAGGTGAATCGGCGGAGGCTGTTGTCCACTTGGACTCTGGTATGTTCTTTCCTCGCGTTCACGTTTCACCTTGCGTTAACACTTTAATTTCTCGTGCAGCATTACGCAAAATAGAATTGAACATCAGTCAAATGAAAGCCATTTCGAGTTATCTCACCAAATCTCACCAGCTCAATAACTTCCTTCATATTGGTCCTGGACCGGTGGCAAAGGAGGTCGCTACCCCAAAAAGGTCATCGCAAGCTTCGAGTCATCCGCACGAGTCATCTGATGCGCCAAAGTTTTGTACAGCTGTACCTATTGGGCTTTATCGCACGCCTTGACGTGTTGCAGCAGATCAGAAAGGAGACGGACAAGGCGGACGCAGACCTGGATTTCTGCCTCTCCTTCGCCACTGCTGGGCTGCTTGATGGGTGCTGCCGTTTCTTACCGACCCGCGAGCGCTGAAGATACTATGACTGCCAGAGGGTAAACACTACAGAGTTGCCTACAGTTCGCATACAGTAGTAAGTTCGAGACGAACCGTAAATGAGCATTGAGAATCGAAGTTATCTGGGGTCGAGAGGAGATTGTGTTTTTGCTGCGAGCGATGGAGTCGCATGATCGTCCGGCTTGTGGTTGTTGCGCTTCCCCAACACGAAGCAAATACCCGGCCGTCTGAGTTTTCTGTGCTTTCTTTACCTCCTTCCTTCCCCTAAAACCTAATATCCACTTCACGATGACCTCCACCTCGACCCGCTTCGCTCCCTTTGCCGCCTCACCCGAGGCGCGCCCAAAAAATGTTGGAATCCGTGCGTCAAACAGGCCGCTCTCTGTCGCTTAGCTGACTTCGGAGCTGTGCTGACACCAATAAATCATGCAGATGCGATGGACTTGTACTTCCCTCAGCGATGTATCGCAGAGTCTGACCTCGAAGCGTTCGACGGCGTCTCCGCTGGGAAATACACTGTCGGATTAGGACAGGAGCGCATGGCCTTTTGCGACGACCGCGAGGACATTAGCAGCTTCCTCCTCACTGGTCAGTCCTCGCACTGAATTCGACACGGGGGCTTGTGTGATGGATCGGGAGGAGTCGCGTCGGAGGATTATGAAGGCTGCTGCGAGGCGGAGGTGCTGCTCGCTGGATTTTTCTGAACGGAGAGGCTCGAGCGAAAGTCATGAAGGATTTTGGCAACGTGGGGGACTCTTTGGTGTTGGTCCATGTGTCCACTGCCGCGCAGTGATAAGCGGTGCTGGTTCGTTGGGGGAGCTTCCTTCGCTCGACGCGCCCGGCGTCGGCTATCCCATCCAGCCAAACAATGGCAGCGAACGCGCTCAGGGCTTTAAATTAACGTTCATCTCTATCTCATCAGTCACTGCCTCCCTTCTCGCAAAGTACGACATCCCCACTTCCTCCATCGGTCGCTTGGACGTCGGAACAGAGACCCTCATTGACAAATCAAAGTCGACCAAGTCGGTCCTCATGGACCTCTTCGGAGAGAACTCGGATATTGAAGGTATCGACTCGAAGAACGCCTGTTACGGTGGAACTGCCGCGCTTTTCAACGCTGTCAACTGGGTTGAGAGCTCGAGCTGGGATGGACGGTATGCGCTCGTTGTTGCGGGAGATATTGCCATCTATGCAGAGGGAGGAGCGAGACCCGTTGGTGGAGCCGGAGCTGTTGCTATGCTTATCGGTCCAGATGCGCCACTGGCGTTGGAGTGTGAGCTCTCCTTCCCTCCAGTCGCACGAGAACCTCAAGCTGATATACGCGCGCATTCAGCCGTCCACGGAACACACATGGCGAACGTCTACGACTTCTACAAGCCGCATCTCTCGTCTGAGGTATGCATTTCGGGGACTGGAGGCCGTGTGCTGCGACAGCTAACCTGATATCCGTCACCCCCAGTACCCCGAAGTCGATGGACCTCTCACCCAAACATCCTACCCCGGTACCCTCGAGAAGGCATACGACCACTTCCGTGCTAAGGAGTCGAAGCGTCTCGGTGGAAAGGGCGACCTCAAGGACGTCTCCCTCGACGACTTTGACTACCTCGTCTTCCACTCCCCGTACGGCAAGCTCGTACAGAAGGGATTCGCTCGTCTTGTTCGTTTATTCCCAACCTCATTGTGTACAAACGTATAAACTGACGCGTGAGGAATTGATAGATGTACAACGACTACCTTTCCAACCCCACTTCTCCCAAATTCGCCAACGTTCCCGAAAGCCTCCTTGCCCTCGACCGATCTACGACTCTCCTCAACAAGGAAGTTGAAAAAACTTTTGTTGGACTCTCCGCTGCCACCTTTGCCACCAAGACTGGCCCATCAACTCTTGCGTCCAAGAAGCTCGGAAACATGTACACCGCCTCGCTTTACGGCGCGCTCGCGTCTCTCCTCGACTCTACTGCCAGTGAGCAATTGCAGGGCAAGAGGGTTGCCATGTACTCGTACGGCAGTGGATTAGCTGCCACCTTCTTCAGCCTGAGGGTCAGGGGCAGCACGGAGGAGATCAGGTCGAAGATGGCTTTGACCGAGAGGACCGCCAAGATGGTTGTCCGACCGTGTCAGGAGTATGTTGATGCGCTCAAGGTAAGCTTTATGTCTACATTGCTTTCCAGTATTGGTTCAGAGCTAATCAAACCTGCGCCCGTGAACAGCTCCGCGAGGACAAGCACATCATTCACTCCTACTCACCTGACGGAAAGGTCGAGGACATCTGGCCCGGAGCCTACTACCTCGCACACTGCGACGACAAGCACCGAAGGAAGTACCTCATCCGCGGACAGGAGCAAGTCAACGGTGTCAGGGCCTAAACGCCTTCTTCGTGTACCCTTCAAACCATCTCCACCCACAACCTCATCTCCGCCCGCTTCCTCCCATTCCGCATCCCACATCGAACCGACCTACTGCTCGCCATTCGACTACCTTTATCGCACGACATAGACTTCATTTTCGTCTTCTCCGACGTCTCAAAATTTCCGCCTTAGCGACTGTTCATTTCTCCCTCGCATCCGGCACTACTATGCCAACCTCCCCGCATTCCCCCAAACCTCAATCATATCCCTTGACCCCCTCTCGTAATCTACCCACCATCCTGGAAACTTATAACACTGCAAATTCGAAGGAAATCAAACCAATCAAATGTTCGAACTCATATTGCAGTCGGTTACCTTGCAGAGTACGATCAAGGCTCCCAGGGCGAAGTCGCTCGCTTCCCGCTCAATATTTCGGTTCCGTTTTCAGTGATGAGCACAATGTCTTCGTGTCGGACGCCAAAGTCGCCAGGAAGGTAAATCCCCGGTTCAGAGGTCATCGCAGTGCCCGTTCGCAGGAAAGTACGAGTATTGCCTTTGTTGAGGTAAGGACTTTTAGTTCCAGATTGCAGGTTAGCAAGCCGACGGATTCCAGCAGAGCAATAAAGTATCGAAAATAAACTCACCTTTCGTGTGCCTTGATACCAATCCCGTGCCCAAGCCTGTGCGTAAAGGCCTTCCCATACCCAGCTTTCTCGATGACACCTCGCGCTGCCAGGTCAACTTGACTGGCAGGACCTCCATCAACCATTTTTGTGATGGATGCAGTTTGTGCTTCGAGCACAGTATGCCAGATTTCGAACTTGCGCTTCATGTCGTCTGACATAGATTTCTGGAATCTCGCGGGGTCATGAGGAAGGAGGAAAGTTCGACAGACGTCGGAGGAGAGCCCGTAGAGGTGTGCTCCTAATTGGATTTGACCGATTGGAAGTATGATCAGAGCCTTGTACAATCACGTATGAGCGAAACAGAGGAAACCGTACCGACGTCGATGAGAATCATGTCGCCCTCTCTCAGGACGCGAGATCCGGAAGAGCAATGTGGCTAATCACAGATAAGGGAACTGTAAATAAAGAGTATTGAGATAGTCAAGATTGTTGAAGGTATGAACTCCTCACGCAAGCTGCATTTTCGCCGATAAGCACCAGGTCAAAAAACGGCTCCATACCCGCACTTTCCATTGTTTTGTCAAGCGTTTGAGAAATTTCGAGCTCGGTCAAGCCGAAGTATGCGCCTGTCAATCGGTTTGTATGATCAGGTTAAAACGATGCCGTCCAGCCGCAAGAAAATTCTTACACCGCTGGACGGTTCGAATGCCTTCAATGGTCAGGGTGTTGACGGCCCGCACTATCTCGATCTCGGCAGGTGATTTGATGGATTTGACAGCCGAAATCTCGGGTGAGTCGATAAGTGGCGTGAGAATGAAGCCTGCAGCCGTGAAGCCATCCAGTATAAACGCCCGCATCTCATCGTCTGCGACCAGCGACGTCTTATCTCCTAGAAAGGCGCGAGCTACTGCATATGGGCTCTAGATGAAGGAAGTTAGACAAAAAAATCATGCACTGACATAGAGGACTCACGATGTGCTCTTCCCACGTAATATACTGGACTTCAGGGGTTGGCGACGGCATCTTCAGGTCTAGCGCTCGTTGAAGTTCGAATGCGGGAACAAGGAAGGTTGTATGGGCGATGATGATAGACGGGTCTTCAGGAGACTGTATTGGCTCTGAGAAGTGGTTTAAAGTCAGTTGTTGAAACTTTTTAACAGTACGAGAGTTGCCTTGCCAATAATCATCACGAAGGGTCGTTCTTCTGGTTCCCAGCCTGTGAGCGCATTCGATCAGTGCTCATTATCGCGAGAAGAATAAATTCTTAGTGCTCCTTACTTTCCCACTGGAACTGATGGATGGCATTTCGAAATCAGTAGGCCTCTCAAAGAATAGCTGGGCAAACCGCACCGAGCTGATATTTGCTAGGTAGACAAAGGTAAACCCAGGTTCAACAATGAAAGCGTCATGTCCATCAGACTTCACTGTCCGATGAAGAGCTCATCAGCCTGGCTCTCGCATTAGATGAAAGAGATGAGGTTTCGCCCCTATTCACACCCTGCTGGCGAGACCCCCTCAGGCTCAAAGTCCTCAGCAACGCCAGCGATCCTTTCCCCACTTTGAAGAGCTCCGCCAGCGCCTGCGCCTCCGACTCGATGCCTCGAGAACACCAACATGCCAAACCGCCGTACTCACAAGCTCGCGCGAAGCGGTCTCGCCGTTCCAAAAACTCGCCCTCGTGGATGGGCACGGCTCCCGCCAAAGCCGACTTGTCATACCCTGTTATTGAGCATCGCTGAAACTCTGCCAGTGTATCGCTGGGTCTAGCTGGTGCGAGTTGATGCCAGGCGCTGAAGAGCAGCGCGAGAGTGAGGACGACTGCAAGGAGCGCTCGAAGTTTAGAGCTTGGGAGAGCTGGACGGTGTGGTGCCTTATTTGAGAGGAGTAAATACTTTTCCTGACCAGCTGGCATGTTGTTGGTGGGTAAGAGAGGTCAGCTTGCGGATCTCGCCTGGTAACTCGGCCGCTTTCGCTAACTTGAACCGCTCCGCAGGGTCGTGACGATAAGGCCACCAAAACAATCCTAGCAGTTGGATTGGACAGTTGATTCGAGGTGGGCCTTGGAATCGGGTCTGCTACGAAACCTCGCTCAAGCCTGGTCAGCATTCGCTTCCGTCTGTCACCAGCGCCACCGGGAAAGCCCAGTCTGCCGTCCTGTTTGCTCGGATGCGCAGTTGCTCAACTCTCGGCCGGGACTCGGTTGAATCAAGTCCGTTTCTTTCGCGTGGCTCTTGGCTGCATCCGACGATATCCTGCTTCCTTATCGGAGCGCGACTTTCCAATCTAATCGCATCTCGCGGCTCCCTCTCCCCTTCGTTCCACTCATAATGAACGCCATGGACGACTCGGAAGTCATCAAGAAGACTGAGTCACAGCCGGATCTCGTCTTAGCGACAGTACAGTCGGTTGACAATGTAAGGAGCTTGCTCTTCCGGCGATTCAGTGGGAAAAAGTGGCGCTAACCCATCAGTTGCCTCGCTAGAAACAAGATCTCAACGATGAGCTGCTGGACGCTCCTCCCAGCCGCCGCCAACGTATTTCCGCCATCGCCTCTGTTTTCTTTGCGGGTATCGCGATTCTGTCAGGTGAGGCGCTCCGTTTTATTCCTACCAGAAAAGTCGCTCATTCTCTCCCTCAATCTCAAGATGGCTACAACGGGGCCATAGTAGGGAACATTGAACTCATCTTGCTCCAACTTTACCCGGTCTCCTTCACGAGCGACATATACACACGAACGAGTAACGCGTTTCTGATCGGTGAAGTCTTCGGTGAGACACCATTCCGTCAACATCAGACCTAGGGACAGCGTCTAACATACATCTAACGTTCAGGAATGCTCTTCTTCGGGTTTCTTGTGGATGTTATCGGCCGCAAGACAGGTGTCGTCGCAACAACCGTTCTCCTAGTTCTCGGATGCATCCTGAGTGCCGCGGCATCT
This sequence comes from Phenoliferia sp. Uapishka_3, assembly GCA_035521515.1. Lineage (NCBI taxonomy): Eukaryota > Fungi > Basidiomycota > Microbotryomycetes > Kriegeriales > Kriegeriaceae > Phenoliferia > Phenoliferia sp. Uapishka_3. Next base: position 15,671 of record JASZXU010000270.1, on the reverse strand, counting down.
GGCAAGACTGAAACTGGAATGTGGTGGATGCTCATTATTAGCCGAGGTCTGACTGGGTTTGGTGCTGGAGGTGAGTGGAAAACAGCGAAGCCTGAGTGGGCGGGAAAGCTACTCAAAGGAAAATCAAGCGCGAACTCCTGACATGTCCATCGCGCCCCCAAAACCATACGTCCAACTAGGTGAATACCCTGTCTCCGGTGCTGCAGCGTTAGAAGCGGCGAACGGGTGTGTCATAACTCCAACAACAAATGTACATCAAATTGATGAGATGCGACCATGCAGACCGACGACGAGGAAGCACCGTGGACTGCTGATGTCTTGTGTCGGAGACTTGATGGCTGGTGCGTAACGTTCCACCAACAAGTCGCAGGTATAAGGCTGACTTCCAGCTCTAACAGATCTCGGATTTGTCATCGGCGGTATCGTGCCGCTTGTCGCACTTTTCGCCTTCCACCAACGCCATCTTGAAGTACTTATTGTGTTGGTTCCTCTCCCGTTTTCTTGGTACTAACTTAGATACACTCGTCAGGTGGTCTGGCGTCTTTGTCTCGCCATTGGCGCTCTGCTGCCCCTCACCGTATTCTGGTTCCGCTTCAAGATGGTTCCCTCTCGACAATACGAGAAACATGCGCTCAGAACGAATATCCCCTATCGCATTATTGTAAAACACTACTGGAGACCCCTCGTCACGACGTCCGCACTCTTTTTTCTCTACGACTACATCGCGTGCGTTGGAGAAGCAGCGTTGTCACCGTCCTATTTCGAGTCACTAATACGCCCTGAACATTTAGATGGCCCTTCTCTCTCTTCGCTTCGAACATATTTGCCCATTTCAACGTCGGTGACTCCATTTGGAAAAACATCGCCTGGGGCAGTGAGTCAATCCAGGCCAACGTTCGTCTTCCTGTGCTTATAGCTTTTACTCGCAGCTCTCATCAAGTGAGGGCCAATCTCCTATCCCACCTTATTCCTGTCTAATCACGAGCCTACAGCGCTTTTTATTGTCCGGGTTGTTTGCTAGGCGGGTACCTCGCAGACACAAAGTACGCCGCCAGAGTCCAAACGCGATGCTGAGTCCAGCTGATGCGCAGAGCTCCCGCTTTAGAATTGGACGTCGCCGTATGATGACTATTGGATTCTTACTCCAAGCTGTTCTCGGCTTCATCATCGGTGGCACGTTCAATCTTCTCGTCGCAAATGCTTTTGGTGCTTTCGTCTTCCTCTAGTGAGTTCTGAAGACCCCTTCACCCCCTTCACCTTGCTCCCGATTCGGATCTCATATGAAACCTCGAATCTCCAGTGCTCTGTTTGTGGCCATGGGAGAGGTGGGGCCGGGTAGTGGCATCATCCTCGTTTCGGCGGAATCTTTTCCGACTGCGATTCGTGGTCAGGGTCTCGGAATTGCCGCCGCCTTTGGAAAGGCGGGAGCAGCGATTGGTGCTCAGGTCTTCACTGCCAGTAAGCATTCGACGCGCTCAATTGCCAACCAGTGGTCGTACTGATATTTTGTGAAGTTCTAGCCAAGTACGATAATGATGCCAACCCAAACAAGGGAAGCCAAGTCGCTTTTCTGATTGGCAGTGCCTTCGGTGAGTTCTGAGCTCTCTCGGGGTGAGTTGCACCTCAGCCGCTCATGTCAAACCTTCGTAGCTGTGCTTGGTGCGGCCGTCGCCTGGTTTGGACTTATCGACCAGCGCGCCGACTTAGAGATTCAGGATCGGGCTTTCCGCGAGATTCTTACAAGCGAAGGCGTGGATACGTCTAATATGGGTTATTCTGTTGGGAAGGACGGACTTGAAGAGAAAGGAAAATAGATGCTCGGGCACCTTAATGTCCTTTCTCGCGAAGCTGTGAGCTTGCGCTGTTTGAATTAGGATGTCAAGAGCAATAAATGTATCATGACCTTAGTGCACTTAAACCTGCCTCGAATCAAGTCTAGAGTGACAACGAATGCTCTCCGTTTTGTCTACCGCGCAGGGTTGGAAACTTCCAAATATCGAACCTCCTCCAACTTCTTGTCGTGCGCCGTAGCGGCCGCTGCAATACGACGCTGTCTCAATTCACGCAGGGTCAAATGAAGAAAGATTTCACGATCTCACTCGCGCCTCTAAAACGAACGAGGGGCTAACGATATTCCAGCTTGTCGCGGTGAAACTCAAATCGTGGAGTCGCGCTGAATTTAAGCGCAATCGAGCTTTTGCGAAGCGAGCGTATAATGGCATTGGGAACGGTCGTCCTGATCAGGCGACCCGCGTACACGAAGAGTCTGACAAAAATATTCTGCTAGCAAATGACATAATCGTAGCAACTTGGTACACATCTGGAGAACTTTGCTAGCCTTCCAGAGGTTCCGACACTCCCTCCTTTCTCCCATCCTCCTTTGCCTCCTCCACCAGATCCTCTGGCAACTTAGCTTTTGACGATGAGCCGAGTAAATATCCGGTAGGGACAGCAGGCAGGGAAGAGAGCGCGTGCTCTTGTTGAGACACCTCTGGAGGCGTAGATGTCGCTGGCTCTGGCACGGCGGCGTGCTCGACGGGTATGGGTGAGATATAGGCGGGCGCGTACGGGGACGCAATGTATTTCGATGTGGGTTGAGGAGGAGCACGGGCGAGAAGGTCGCTGCTGTTGGAGTCGTCGGCTTCGCGGGGCAGCACGAGGCCAGCGATGGCAGCAGAGGCGAGGATCTGACGCGCCAACGATAAGTAACGCATTGTTCCAAAGATGAGCAGGACACTCACCGTAGCGTCTGCCCAAGAATCACCGGTACTCGGCGTCGCAAACGATCTCCCATCGTCCCCCTCCATATCCAAAGGCACTCTCGGCAACGGCGGGCTCACGATCCTTTCCCGCATCCTCTGACTCTCTGGACTTCCTCTCAAATTTAATGGACTCGGCCTTTCCCTCTCCCTCCTTTCCCTCTCTTCTCTCGATCTCTCACCCGGATAGCTATCCCTATCATTCTCTCTCACTCCAAAGTTCCCACTCAAAATCCCTGTTCTCGGTAGCAGCGGCAAGATCGGTCCTGCTCCTTCCCTCGTCTCTACCGGCTTCACAACGATCGGTACAGCGTCCCATTGTCTCCTCTTCCATTTCCGTATTTCTTTAGCTCGAGAACTCTCGATCCCTACATTAGGGAGTGGTCCCGATCCAGCGAGAAGTTCCCGAGGAAATTTTTCTCGCCAAGATGGGGCGAGGCGAATTACTCGAAGTGGTCGGTAGGCATCTTGATCTGAATCCGAATCGGAGTCTTCTGGAGGCGGAAGGCGAGGTGATGGGGGTGATGATCGAGCTGAGGGAAGATGTGTCGGGCGAGAAGGAGACGTAGATTGAGGAGGGAAGAAGGATGTGGAGGCGGAAGAAGAGGGCAGCGCGGGGAGAGGTGAGTTTGGATGTGAGGGTCGGTAGGGAACGTAGGGTAGGAGGGCAGGAGCCGAGTTGTGGGACGGCGCTGTTGGAGGTGTCCTTTGCTGTTCGAAAATGGTTTGGGAACCGGGAGAGCGCGAAGTGTCCCAAGGACCGACGGGCTTCGGGACCGGACGTGGTGGTGTCGAGAGAAGTTGGTCGTCTTGATGACTTTGTTCCACCTCCCTTCCGTTGGCATTCATGAAGCCCGAGCCCGAAGCTGGATTTGGTGACCTCGAAAAGAGTCCTAATTTTTCGATGCCGCTAAGCAGGCCGGAAGAAGCAGTCGCCCAAACTGAGGGGTCTTCCTTCTTCCTTTTGGATGGGACGCTCTCCACGATGTAGTCGTAGGTCATCCATTCGGTAGAAGTAGAATCTGGACCAGGAAAGGAAGGGTCGTAAGAAAAAGTGACGTGAAGAGTCGAGGTCGAGGGGTCGAGGTGGAATTGAGGAAGTGGGTGAGAATCGCGAGATGGAATGGCGAATAGTGGGCGGGGGACAGCGAGTAAGAGGTCACCGTCTGTGGTGATGAACTTGAGCATTGGAAAAAATTGATTGTGAGTACGCTGGTGACTTACCGACGCAGTCAATGGCGCGGCCGTCGGCGGAGGCAGTCATGAGTGTCCCATTCCAATCAATGTATAAGACCTGCGAAGAGCTTCAAGTCAGCACACTATATCTAAACAGGACAAGCTGAAGCGCACCTGATTATTCCAGCCGTTCTGCAAGCTCTGCCAACCGCTCGCTCCCCTTGGTACATACGGTTGCTTGACGGGATGCAGACAGATTTCATTCCCGTCGGCGGTACCTCTCCCTCTAACATCGAAGGTCCTTTGCCTCGTCGATTTGTTTCTGTTGTACCGCAAAAAGAGAATGACTTATGTTTTAAGTCTCCGCGATGTCTTGCGCAGTCGGCAACGCGGAGTGACGTCTCACCTAAGGAGGAAGTAACCGGCTGGCAAGTTGAGATGCTGAAGCGAGTGTTCGAAAGGAGTGTTGACTCTGATCGTGCCTTGAAAAGCTGGGAATGCTGGAGTGTGAGGAGTTGCGAGGGAGGCGTGATAGGATGGTGGAGGGAGCAGGTGTGCGCCGCCGTGCTCTTCTGCGCCGTGTGGATCCGGTTCGCTCCAACGGGCGTCCGCCATGTCGTCAGACCTGACACTGGTAGATTGTGTGGCGAGAAGGTAGGCAGAGGAGGGAAGGGCGCCGCAACAGCTCATTTCTACAGGGGCGCCCGACGTTAATTTTGTTTACTTTTCTTCTTTTTGGCCACCGCCTTCGCCAGGCAGGCGTGCCGCTCCTGGGCCCGTTCTCACTTGACTTCCTCATCCTTCTTCGAGACCAACCCACCCCTTTTCGCTTCTGATTGCACCTCGCACCGACTGGGAAACGCTACTCGCATTCGCATTTGCACTCGTTTCAGCTAGCAATCCCGCCCGACTCACCCTCTCCTCCACCTCCGCCATGACGACCCCGTCCATTACCCTTTCCGACGACGAGGATACTTTCATCAGTGACGCAGATTCGCTATCAGAGGACGACGACATGCACGGTAAATAATCCCGAAGGCCATCGTCTCCCCCCTGTCGCTGACTCAGTCTGCCACTTGCTTGGCCCCCAGACCTCGACGACGAGCAAGACGACGACGATTCTGTTAGCGACGGCGGATCAATCAGTGACTCTGGCTTCAGTCCTATCAGCGCAGCCGACAAGGGCAAAGGAAAGCGAGGCGCGGGTGCAGGAGGAGACGGATCGTCATATGGCGTCGACTACAAGGTTCACAGCGCCCAAGAACTTCGCGACGAGCAGAGCAAAGCTATCGCTTCCGTAAAGGACATGCTCGGTCTCAAGGTGCGCTCCCTCCTTCGAGCTCGGCGCGTCATTTGTAGCTCTCTTATTCGCGGCGGCGGCCGAGGTGGCGGCGCGAGCGCTTTGCCAGGTCGTGAGACCAGGATCGACTCGCCGCAGAAACAAGAGGGCTATCTTTTTGTATGCGAGGGACATTCGATGGCTGACTTGCTGTGCTCATCATCATAGGAGTCAGAAACAGCCGTCCTTCTCCGTTTCTTTGGGTGGAAGCAGGAGAAACTCATCGAGGTGGGGCCCGGGTTTCGTTTTCCTTCATCAGCTAGTTCGCCCGCGCTGACTCGCCTCAACCTACCCTCATCCCTCCTTCGCCCTCAAATGAACCCAGAAATACATGGACAACCCAGAGAAGACTTTGGCGACCGCTGGCGTGCACGAGGGCGGAACGCAACCGAGGCTGAAGCGCGTTCGAGGCTTCGTGTGCGACGTTTGCTACGACAGTGACGGCACTTCTGAGACACTCGCTTTGAGCTGTGATATGCGATGTAAGCTTTTTCCGACGGTCCCTAGCAGTGCGCGGGGTCGGCGAATTCTGGATCGCTGCTGACCCGTATAGCGAACCGTTCAGTTTGCAAGGACTGCTACTCGCAGTACGTCACCTCAAAGATCATGGATGAGAGCGAGAGCCGTCGAATCCAATGCATGGGGAGCAAATGCAACGTCATTGTCGATGAAAAGACTGTCGAGCTCTTGGTCGAGCCCGCAGTCCTTGCTCGGTACGACCTGCTCACTAAACTACCCTTTGCACCTCATTCTGACCTCCTCGCTCTCACTTACGCAGCTACCGCTCCCTCTTAAATCGAACCTACGTCGACGACGATTCCCATCTGACCTGGTGCCCAGCTCCCAACTGCGAATACGCCATCGAATGCTCCGTCCCAAGCCGTTCTCTCGACACCGTCATCCCAACCGTATGGTGCAAATGTGGCAACGCTTTCTGCTTCGGATGTGGAGACGCGGATCATAGGCCGTGCTGCTGTCCGATCAAGAAGCGCTGGTTGAAGAAGTGTGCGGATGACTCGGAGACGAGTAATTGGATCAGCGCGAATACGAAGGAGTGCACAAAGTGTCACTCGACGATTGAGAAGAATGGAGGGTGTAACGTGAGCATTAGTTTCTGCATGATTTTGATTGGTAGCTGGCTGACGTTTTTCTCGGTCCGCTCAGCACATGACCTGCAAGAAGTGCAAATGGGTACGTCGCGGACTATCCCTCTTTGCTCGAAGACCTGGTCCTAGCGTCTGACTTCCCGTTTCCATTTTATAGGAGTTCTGCTGGGTCTGCATGGGACCATGGAGCGAACACGGCACGAGCTGGTACAACTGCGCTCGGTATGAGGAGAAGGGCGAGACGAAGAACATGGACGCACAGAGCAAGTCACGAGCGAGTCTAGAGCGTTACCTCCACGTGAGCTTTTCTTCTCCCTCTGTTTTTCCGGTCTTGTAAGACTAACAAGTGGTTTTCTTCGGGACGGGACGCACAGTACTACAACCGATTCGCAAATCACGAGCAGTCGATGAAGCTTGAGCAAGAACTTCACCTGAGGACTGAGAAGAAGATGGAGGAGATGCAAGAGGCAAGCACTCTTTCCTGGATCGAGGTCCAGTTCCTTTCTAAGGCTGTCGACACCCTCGGCAAGTGTCGCACCGTTCTGAAATGGGTGAGTGGCGCTTTCCTTTGACACGCGCGAAATTGTTGTTGATCTTTTTTTGCGCCGCGGTCAGACATACGCGATGGCTTTCTACCTCGCCAAGAACAATCAGACACAAATGTTCGAGGACAATCAGAAGTACGTTACGCCGACTTGTCTCGAAGAAATGTTGCTAACGGTGCTTTTTTGCCACTTCACAGCGATCTTGAGCAAGCAGTCGAATCTCTTGCTGAACTTCTCGAAAAGCCACTGGAGGACGAGAAGATCGCCGAACTCCGACAGCAAACGACTGACAAGACAGTCTACGTCCAGAGGAGGTGCGAGATTTTGCTGCAGGACACTTTGAAGGGATACGAAGAGGTACGGCCGGTCTTTGTTTCTCTCTCTTGCTCGTCGTGAGTGCTGATGGGTCATACTTTTTGCAGGAGAGGTGGATTTGGGCCGACCCGATAAAGATTTGAGCGATGTCGCCTGTCTACCCACTTTGTTGTTAATGCCGTCTCATCCACACCCCTTTTCCAAACGCGTCTCACCCCTTCTTTCGTAAACCTATACCTCTTTCACACTACCAACCTACCATCCACACCTCTCCAATCGCATCCCTCGTTATTCTTCTTCTTCCTCGCGATATCCATCGGCTTGCTGCATGAAGGAATACAGAACCATTTTTAATCATTCGAGCTTTGCTTGGCTGTATTCAAAGTCACGTAGATGGTTGAGATCGATGGCATTTGTGTAGCCGTCTTGTTGCATCGACCGCGAGCTCAAGGGATGCGCGGCGGAAGGCCATTCAAAACGCCAGATACTTTGCGACGTTCCGCTCCATCGTCTTTTGAGTATTTCAGGAGAGTCCTCGAGTATCACCTCATGTTTTGCCCAGTTCCTGGACGATTTGAAAGTGGTCGTTGTGCCCGAGGCTCTCCTTCGACGACTCCAATCGGACTCGCGGACGAAACGCTGTCGTTTTATAGGCGCAGGCAGCCGGGAATGTCAACCTAACCCTGCCCACCTACCCTCGACACTTTTACCATGCCTATCGCACCCATCTCCGGTATGCTCCAGAAGCACGTACGTTCACAAGATGCCCTGACCTGTCCCGAGGTGCGAGATAAAGCTGACGAAATCCGCACCATATCACAGTTGCTCACACATCTCGTCATCTCCGGCACTGGTGGACTCGCTGCTGGTTACGGATACTGGTGAGTGATAATCTTAGACTGGAGGCGTAAAGCTCGCGTACCAGATGACGGCGAGCGTGCTGTTGCCCACGCCCCGTTTCCAGCCGAAGCAGCCAGCTGATGGTGTACTCATGTTTTAGGTACCTGGTGCACGTTCCCAAGAGTGAGCGACGTTCCTGATGATTACGTTCCTCGACCTGTTTGCTGATGTACATCTGCAGTCACCAAGCGTGATGCTTACTGTAAGTGGCGACGAGTGGGCGACCGAGCAGTTGATCTGACCTTACTCCTTCTTCCCACATTTTCGCCCAACCACAAACACACATTTCCACGCTCACGCCTACTCTTCCAATCCATCTGCCGCATACGCAATCATGCACTTCATCAACGCCTTCTTTCGATCACGCAGACCTCGCGGCGGAGAAGAACAAGGTCGAGGCATAATAGACTTGGTGAAGCTGGGACAGGATGGGCGCGTAGACTCAGCTGGACATTGGTGCTGGTGAAAGAGAGGAAAGAGGTTTGTGACGGACACAACCCGAGAGAAGAGGCAGTGCTGTGCTCCTCAAGCGACTTCTCGTTTCTTCGCTCCTGGGCCCGCGCTTTCAGTCTCCTCTGCTCTCAGTCGCTCCTTGCTTCTACCTCCTGCTTTCGCAACTACCCTACTCAACTACACATCGCAAAAATGGCTATCGCACCAATCACCGGAATGTTGAGGAAGCACGTACGTCCCTTGCCTCTACAAGGGCTTCGATCAGACTGACCGACCAAGCTTCATCGTTCTCACAGGCCCTCCTCAACATCACTTGCGCAATTGGAGGTGGCGTCACTGCTGGTTACGCTTACTGGTGAGTGGTATAGTACCCCGGGCAACAGCTTCAGAGTCATGTTCTGACCTTCCCTCGTTATAAGGTTCGGCATTCGCGGAGCCCAAAGTACGTCCTAGAAACACCCACCTTGCCATGATTGAGTCCCGAAGTCAATCTAACACTGGAACTGACAAAACTCTGCTTTCCAGTCAAGGCACGAGACGACTACTGTGAGCGCACGACCGTCGCGCTAAGTCCTGGCGCCGTTTGTCAACTGACCACCATCTTGCTCTTTTCCCTTCCTACCTTCTATCAACTCTCCTGTTCTATATCGAAATTCAACTGGCGCCCCTTCAACCTCACCATCTGCCCCGACTGCTCACTGCCTTCCACCGCATCGTCTCCGAATCCTTCCGACTTTCACCGTTACACCAATCAGACCTCAGCCTCGAGAAGGCCAAGAACAGCGCATAATAGGCGTGCCGAACGGAATGGGTGTTTATTGCTAAGTGAAGGCGAGAGGAGCAGTTGGGCCGAGCTGGTTGCAACGCTGGAAAGGACCAACGAGACGAACCTTTGCTAAGCGGCGAAGGCGCCAGAACACGGCAGAGTGCGCCAGGGTGTGCCGTTTTGGTACGGCTCGGCACATCACTTCTTGTCCGTGCGCTCGTAGTGATTCTCGGGGGTCGGTCTCTTTGCGGTCGCGGCCACCACAGTCCTTGGTGTCGGCGCGCGAGTCAAGAGTGTGGAGGGACGTGAGCACAACCGCGCACGCATCGATCTTCAATTTCTTGGGTGTGCATCAGCCCGCGGACAGACATGTGAAAAAGCGGCTCGGCTGCCGTCGTGATGAACATCACTTCAGGGTCTGACTCGTCCCGAATTATACCTCAATCTCTTCTCTCCTGCCTTCCTTCTCTCCCAGCCCCCATGCACGTTTTCGCTCCAATCCGCAGGACCGTCGCTCGAATCATCTCCGGCTTCTTCACTATCCACGTTGAACCATACACCGACTACTCACCAGCCTACGACACTGTCTCCAGTTTCCTCCAAGCCTACCCGGAAACTTGCCTCGAGGTGCGGTACCGTTGGTGCCTTGACATCTTGAACGAGCTCGCAGGACTGCACCTGAGTGATAGGAAAGGAATCCGAAGATTCGAGGTCCGATTAACAGCCGACGATCCTCCCCGAGCAATACTTGAGGACCCGGACATCGTGCTGGCCGCTTCCGCTCTTCCTAAACAAGCCATGGCGAGGTCCGTCGCGGTCTTGCTTTCCACGTCCTTTTCGCAGAGTCGAGCAGAGAATGGCTTCCCCCCTATACTTGCGTCTGTGATCCATGAATGTTTAATGGCAAAAAGGAGCGTTGACGACGCGAGAGACATTCTATGGCATTATCGCACGGCGACGGAGAGGGATGGATCGGTGGATTGGACGATGCCGCCGCCTTGGGTGCCAGTGAGTCCTCCGAATGTGACAAATGAGAACGAGAAGAATCTCAAGGCGACATCGTAGGTCGAACCAGTCTCAAATCGACGGCACTCCATGCCAGCCTCTGTCGCTGCGAGACTCGAGAATCGTCAGTCAAGTCACTCTACAAGTGGCACGAATGTAGGAGCTTCTCCTTCTTGAATAGCCAACTTCGAATATACCGTTTCATCACACCTTTATAGTCTTCCAATAGCGATTTTGAGGGAGACCGCAGGCTCGGGCGACGCAGCTCCATCGTTTCATGGCGAGGGCAATCATTGAGAATCGTAAGCTCTTAGCGCTTCTTGTTCATCACAGAATATCTCACTAAGCTATACGTCCCTCAGTGGCTTTTGAGGAAAAGCTTTAGCGGAAGTAGCTTCACGCAGCCACTTTCTCCTCATGGAGAAGTGCCGGCGCCTGCGACGTCGACTGGCCAGCCCTCATCAGCAGGCTCAACGACGTCCGAGGAAGACGACGAGGACAGAGGGAGTATAGTAGAAATCTTACAGGATAATGATAATATCGTGAGTTGTTTGTTTGATCTCAAGAAGGTTTTCAACTGATTTCACCGGCAGCCTGAGGTTGGACCGAAACAACCCCGCGACATGAACGGGCGGCTGTCCGTCGTTTTTGAGGAAAGTGAGAGGGGAAGCAGCAGAGGATCCAGTTTAAACCAGGTACCGTAAAGCCATCCTTTCCTGCACCCGACTCCAGCTCAACGAACCGGCTGATACAGGCAACCTCATCGATGTCTGAAGGGGAGCGTCGCGAGCTGGGAGTGAGTTCAATACGAAAAATAAGGGGGTCTGTTCATCACTGAAACTTCTTTCGCTTATAGACTCTGAACCGAGAAGATGCTCGCGTTTATCGGCAAGAGCTTCATAAAATGAGGATGGCAGTGTCCGAACTCAATGGCATGGTCTCGAGCTTCACCAGATTGCTGGACGTTGTATCTGAGGGAGAGGACTGACTTACGAGGCAGCGATAGCTTTCTGGGAATCAACTCCACTTGTATATGCACCGTCCCCCTTACCTTTGTGTTACCTGCAGCCTGCTCAAAGTCAGGACGGCAGTGCGAACGTCGCGACGGGCAGGGTGCATGCAGAGTGATACTGTTTCAACATTTCCAAAACTTCAGATTCCTCGCAAGTCCAAGTGCTTCTAGCCTAATGATCCGTCCGAGGTATCTATCGATATGGACGTCCAGCGTCCTTCCGGGTGGTCGCGGGCTCGGAGAGTGATTTTGTTGAGTCCGAGATCGTGTCATCTTGTTCACTAGAATTGGATTCGAAGCCACTGTAAAGGAGAAGACGGTAAGCTGGGTGATACGACATCAACGGAAAGCTCCAACCGCACCTCAGATCACCACAAGCGACGAAGGGAGAGATGAACGCCAAATCGCCGCGCAAACGAGGATCATCGGACTGCAAGGCTTCAATTGTTTCCGAGGCGTCCTTAGTCGGTGATGTTTCGCAATTCAAGGTTGTCACTCGGTCGGGATGAAATCCAGCTCGAAATCCTTCGCACACAACGAAGGCCTCTGTGGACTCTACGTCAATCGGCGAAAAAGTGCGGATGAAGGATGGACTAACCAAGACTGCTGTTCCTCGAACTCCTGGGCTTTGCGCAAGTTACTCGCTCAAAGTAGCACCGTAACTGATCGTACAAGAGTGTCACGTCTCGACCTCGGAAGATCTTTGCAACAAAGACGCCGCCAGGTCGTAATACATGGAGTGTGATATTCAAGGCCTGGGGAAGTTTGTCAGCATCACGTGAGTGGCAATTCGAAAGAATCGAACTTACGGCGAGGAGAAGCTGGGCTTGCACGAACTCATCCAAATCATGGAGACCGGTGACTGATTATTTGGCAGTTAGTACTCCAATCTTATTTCGGGAGGAGAATGTGTCTTCTCACCATCTGGTGCTCCATCACATACGACCAGGTCCGAAAGTCCTCCACGAAAATGGGCAATGATTTGTTCCTCCGTCCGCTTCTTCGTGATATCGCCTTCAATTGTTACTACGCCTGGAAGGGGCGCCTGCAGCACTTGCATTTAGCTCCTGATGCTCATAACTGTGACTTATGGGGCCTCATACCATTGCCTGTAAATCAACCGCGACAATCGTGGCTCCCGGATCACCTGCAGGGCGGCGTTCGCTGAGAACGTAGAATCAGCCGGTCTGTAGCTGACGAGACACCAAGCAGCGTTTGCACTACTTGAGCTTCTTCGTGAGGACCTGGCTCCAGCTCCCGGGCGCAGCGCAGAGGTCGACCACCCTGTCAACGTTGGAGAACAGGTCGAACTGCTCATCAAGGTGTAGGAGCTGCAGACGCCGTTTAGCTTTGACACTCAACGAAGAGGCGAGAGCATTCTCTCACTTTGTAGGCGGAACGAGCACGGTAGCCTGGAACGAGCTGTCAGAGGACCAGTCGTCGAAAGACGCAAGATCAAAACTCACCCTCTTCCTTGGCACTGCGAAAGAAGACGTCACGCTTTAGTGCTGAGGTCTTGCCCATATTGTGTCCGGGAGCTTGTAGATTCTTATTCGGGTCCTGGAGACCAAGTGGCTTGTCAACAGCGGACCGGTTTGCGCTCGGTCCACGAATCTTTGTTCAAGCTTCCCTTGGTCAATGAAAGCTTAGTTTATTTCAATCTCCCCAGTCACGGCTCAGTATAAGCTCCTTATGTCGGTGATGCGCCCTTCTTCAAGTGTCTTTCTTCTCGTTCCCTCTGCCGTTCAAAACTCTCGCAGACACTGACTGCATCATGATAAACGAGGCCATCCAATTATCTCGTATGAAATGCAGCTTTAGTATACAAATGCTCTTCTAATTTCGTGACAACAAAGCTGACGCGTCCCGCATCAGGACACCCAGCTTACCAAGATTCCGCACCGGTTCGTGTTCGCCGCCGTTTGCACCCCAAGGCTTCTTCGTTTGATTCCTGTCGGGGGCACCAGAATTTGTTAGCACAAGGAGAACAGCGGCGGTAGGTACAAGACTGACCCTGTAGCGTCGGCATAAGTGCCACTAGCTTTGCGCTTTTTCGGACTCGCCAGTGGCGCGCCCAAACCAAGAACACGCTTATTGGCGCTCTTCTCGGAAACGATTAAACTCCTTTCCGCGGTATCCAAGTCCTGTTCAAAACAACGGAACATGACATCCTGACCGACCAGATGCTCTTGTCGGACAGTCCGCCGTGCAAAGGACATTTGAAGGTAGTCGGCTAGATGCTCAAGCAGCATTTTGGCAAGGTGGACTGTGCGGCAGAAACAACTGCAAGGTCAGTCATTGAAAATCGTAAGGGATTTGAGACAGGGCTGACGATCAGAGAGATACGGCCGTTCCGCCAGAGAGACTTCGATGGTAGGGAAATGAGCGACGTCTTTGAAGGCAGAGTGCTGGATGTACGCTCGGATAGCAGGGCGGACATGGCTGCTTCGGAAGTCAGAACTGGTGGTAGAAGCTAAGACGGGTTCGGCTTGTAACATACCTGGCAGTCAGGGGTAGTGTCGGGAATGAGATGTCGGAGCTTGCCTCGGTGCTGTTTCGCGTCTCTGCGACGATACTCCCCAGGAAACCGACGTAACTCCTTAGTACTTTGAATGGAACGTCTAGTGACAGATATCAGTGCCTACTTGATGGAAAGAACTCGAGATGAGCATACCATCGGAAGCGGTCGATGCTCGGGCGAGGGATCTTGTCAAAGATGCTTGCCAGAGCCCAAGAAGAGGGGAAGTGAGGGCTGATGAGGTGACCGTCAGTATCCATATGCAACAGATGTATGCGCAGACTCACAATCCATAGGCGACAGTCGCATGCTCGGTCGCATCACAACATCCTTAAGTAAGAGGTCCAAATGGGCGTCGAGCTGAGCCTCCGCGTCGTCTAAACGCGCGATAAGTACTGATGACGTCCGTAGGCCCGCAAGGTTTGAGACTTCCAGTTTTTCGAGTATCTACAGAACGCGTTAGTAACAGATCGGGCCCACCGGGAGATTCTGCAAGACCTACCGTCTGGCGTAGCGACGTTTCAGCTTCCGTCGAAAGTGCACGATCTGGGCAGGCGAGCACCAACAGAGAGGTTTCGTAGATTGAGCGCTCGCGAACGTCCGAGGCTAACACTTGCAGCCGTTCTTTGGTTCGCGCCCAGAACTCACTGCAGATGTAGACTTAGCAGCGTCCAAACCTCATACTTTGATAATGAGCTCACGAGATGTCACCTCCATTCGATCGGTCTTGAGTACAGTCTAATATTATGAGAGCAACACTTTCGTAGACCTGTGTACCGGTAATGAATTCAGCACACATGATATCACGGCGCGGGTTTCTAAGCTCACAGTTGGCGACAAAGGTTGCAGTCCCGAGACCATGATGACTTCGACGTCCGCAAACGTGGTATCCATCGACGCAGCCAGAGCTGGCCCAGAGAGGTCAAATTTGCACCTGAGCCACTGCGGGAAGGCGTTCTCGCTTGATGCTGTCGATACAACAGCGGTCCATCCTGGGCGCTTCGTTGTTTTTCGCTTCCGGAAAGCATCGTCGACCCGACTCGCGACACTTTCAAGGAATGTACCAGGCGTCCAGAGATCTTTGCGCGTTTGTTGGGCCTGACAGTCAAGACGTCAGAAAATACATCCTCCACGGCCGGGTAGCCGCCTCACATTTGCCAATTGCTCGACCAGTGCATCATCAACGGACACCATTCCTGCCTTGTAGTAGCTACTCGGTTGAACGCCAAGTGTTGAAATTTGCTGACTGAGAAAGTCAACTTCGTCGACCTCATCATCACTCTCAACCAGTGTCGGACCGACTCCAATGTCCATCGCCACTTCCCTGAACTTCTGCCTCTCTTGGCGCTCCTTCTCCCCTTTCTCGATCGCCTCCCGAGTTTTGTCCACCCATATCGACCAGGCCATGCGCAGGGTGAGGCGATCCGTTCGAGCATTCCTCGCAACTTCCCTCGCAGTGCGCCTCGCTGATTCATCAATCAAGGTCCACACAAGATCTTTGGTGACAGCTTTGACAAAGGAAGTCATCGTCGCACGTCGTTGTCGCTTCTCTTCATCCGACCGATCTTTCAAGGCTGCTTTGGCTGCTCGCAATGTGCGGTCGGCGATGGTTTCCCGAATGACCTTCGCGCTAATATCAGAAGCGACGCGGTCGATTAGGCCTGTGCGCGACAGGCCATAGATAGATATGGTGCTGGGAGCGATGACTGGAGAAGATGCCCTTCTCGGTGATGCATTTGCTAGGGAAGTGATAGGGGGTGCAAGTGCGGTGGTGGAT
>JASZXU010000269.1:0-27269 GCA_035521515.1 Phenoliferia sp. Uapishka_3 | reverse complement strand
CCGATGACGCCTGTAGAAGCTCAGGAGATTATTAAAGAGGGGTTGTATTATGAGTTTCCGTTTTTGATGACTAAGGCGTTGGAGTTTGCGCTGTTTAAGGTGAGTGTGTTGGGGCCGGGTTCGGGAGTGGGTTCGGGAGTAGGTACTGAGTTGGGCTTTGGGACGGGTGACGATAGACGTATGGGATTAAGACTATTTCAGATCTTTTGCTCCACACAACCGAGTTTAAAGATCCCGCCAAGGCTGGCAAGAGGTGCGTTCAGTTTTGTACGACGCTGATTCTCGGAGGACGCTCGGGCTGATCAAGAGCATTCTTGGCGGAAACAGATATGTAGACACGAGTCTTTTGATTGTCGCTTTTATCGTCTTCCCACTTTCTGGTCCTGAATCTGGAGCTGCTAAAGTCGATGGACGACCGGTCGATCCACGAAGTGCGGTGGCTGTTGCTAGGATCAATTATTTGCATGGGTTGTGGGCTTCGAAAATTGTGAGTTTTTTTGTTTGTTTGTTTGGGAAATAGTGTGTTTGAGACTTGAGCTGATTGACTTTTTGGCAGTCGAATGATGATCTGCTTTGTGCGTCGAGTTCACGTGCATCAGAGGTGTGAGCTGTGAATTGATGCGTTTGATGATTGCGGGTAGATACTCTCAGTACTTTCATACTTGAGCCGAACGTCTGGGCTTCGCAATTTGAGTGGAGGTCACTCACTCCCGTCGAGGAGATGGCATGGCACGTTTTCTTCAGCGAGATCGGTGAGTCTCTTCTCCAATTTCGCTCGTGACTTCGAGAGAATTAGCTGATTATTCCTAATTCCAGGTCGAAGGATGGGCATCAAGAACATCCCCTCTGAGATATCGGAACTGCAAGACTGGGCCGAGGTAAGTCGACCTCATACCGGATCGCATGTAACTTCTCTCTGCTGACCACCTTTTTCGACAAATATGGCAGGAATATGAAATCGCCAATATGAACCCCGACGAAACCTGCGCCCAAGTAGCTTCCGCTACAACTCGCCTTCTCTTACACAACGTTCCTTTCTTCGCACGAGGCTTCGGCGAGAAAATTGTCGCTTGCTTGCTCTACGACCGCCTCCGGGAGTCAATCATGTGAGTCTCATCATCACCAATATCGACTGCACATCAAAAGCTGACTGATCATTCTCTCTCCGCCACAGGGTCCGAGCCCCTCCAGCGCTCCTCCGTATCATCGTCAGGTCCGCTCTGTGCATTCGCGGCTTTATCATTCGAAACTTTTTCCTCCCTCGACGAGAGAGCGACAAGGTTTCTATCTTCCCGTTGGACGCTCCTGCGTTCCCTGAAGGATTCACTACGGCGCCGGCGACGGCTTCGTATGGGAGTACGGAGGAAAAGATGTATGCCCCAAAAATGGCTCCTCAGTTTTACTTTAATGAGCCGTGAGTGCTTGATGGCGTCGTAAATGCAGATTCGTACTGACCCGCTGAGTTGGATTGATAGATGGTACATGCCAGTCAAAGGAGGGCTCTCGGGAGCCGTCAATTCGACACTTCTTTTCCTAGGCATCGTTCGCCCGGACCAAGTACCAGGACCAGATTACAAACCCGAAGGGCTGCGTCTCGAAGATTGCGTAAATACAAGCTTAAGGAAACACTTATCGAAGTTTGACTGAAACAGCTCAATTCCCAGGGACCTAAAAACGCCGAAGGGAAGGGAGCCGCCGCGATAAAGAAGATGGCAGAGGAGTTGCAAGGAGCTCCGCTGGAAGGACCGTATGCACTGGGAGGATGTCCGGCGATGAGGTGTCCTTTTTCGAAGTGAGGTTTTGGGAGGTAGGCAGGATTTGATACGTTGAAGTTTCAGGCAATCTCAATACGGGATCTCATGACTTTGTGTTCCCTTCGTCTCAGCTCAAACATCAGCTGAAGATATTGTCTACAGTCTTAGAACATAATTCGCGAGCGGATTGATCTGAGTAGTTGCACTGGGTGGATACGAGGACGTCCCCGGGGGGCGCTGCCGCGGTCTCGCGCCTGTGCAATGGGAGCACCCCTCGTGTCGACCTTAAGCTTCGTTTTCTTCTATAAGCTATTTTCATCAATAGACAGTAATCATGAGACATCTTGCCTCTCCCCTTTCGTATCATCAACGCTTGTGATGTCTCCGGGCCGCGATCTCGCTTCTCTTCAGCATCAAAGCCCGGTTAGCTCAGTCGGTAGAGCACCAGACTCTTAATCTGGTGGTCGTCGGTTCAAGCCCGACATTGGGCGTGGATCTTTCTCCAAAAACCCTGGCTTGTGGTAGAAGGTTGCTCCTTTTTTCACCTTCGATGCGGCTCGAACCAACTCGAACAGCTCGATTTTTTTGGTCTCCACAACTACCGATATGTGAAGAGGTGATCAGATGTAATCTATGACGAGTATGCACTGAGCTTGCATTGCTGTGACGACAGCTCAAAACTGGCCAACTTTCCTTGGTGGCGTCGGAAGTCAAATCCCGCGGAGTTCGTCGTCTTGGGTGCTGCTACCCCCGGCAACGACGACAAGTAAAAATGGGCAAAGCTTCTCCTTGGGCCTTTTTGGTGTGCAAAAACGTTAAGACAAGGGCGATTTGCCATCCCCCAAAACCTTTGCCTGGCCGCCCTAACAACCCTCAGGTGGAAAAAGAATGGCCGAGAGAGGGCAGCTAAGGATCTCATCAACGTCCCAATCATCCATTCCCAGTGGCGGGCTCGAACCGCCGACATTGGACTTGATATCTGGGAGATATTAGGTCCACATCATAACCAACTAGATCAACCGGGAGATGAGAGAGGGACGCTGCTAGGTCAATTTATACGATAGAAGCGACCCCGCCAAGCATTGCAATCTACAGCCATCTCAACTTGAAAGTGAGCTTACAAAGATCTGCGCAAATGTGGAGGTTGAGCCAGCGGGAGAAGGAAGGGAGGGAGAGCGCTAGTTGCGGCGGTTCGGGGCGGTGCTGGTAGACTTCCAGCACCTTTGGGTTGTCCTGGTGCAGAATTCAATCATCGGAGAGGTCCTTCCTAAGTTTCGCAAAATAATCTGGAGTCAAAACCTTGATTGACTTCAGTCTTTAGGGCTAATCGCGGAGAAAAGGACGTTTCAGGGGTAGCGAATCTCGACGGAGGCACAGGTGACACTCTCGCCGCCAAAGCAAGACCAACATTGGCGGCGTCGCGTGAACCTCGACAACAACAACGCAATGGTAAGGCGCCTCTATCGTGTCACTCAAAGACATACTGACTAGCACATCTCCTAGCCACCAGCTTCCAAAGCCGCCGTGACCTGTTTCCTCTTCAAGTTCGAGAGGAGTCAGTCGCCTCTCTCACGCGCCCAGTCGTTCGCGTAGAACCCGCTTTCCGCTGATACCCACGCCTTTCCAGCGACCATCTTTCTTCCAATAACTTCCGCGAGCACCCTCGCCAGTCTTCGCTCCGCCCTCCTCGACGCCTTAACCCAGTCGCGTCCGACAGAAGCCTCGCCCGAACTTGAGCCGGAACCAGCTGTGCTGCCAGGTTCTGTGAAAGATATTGCATTCTGGAAGGCGGATGGAGAGGATATGGGAGAGACGAACTGGGTAATGCTGAAGGATGAGAAGAGTGGGGCGGACAAGTGGGGATTGTAAGTGTGAACGCTCTTGGGGTCATTGAGGTTGCGAGAGCTTATAAGCTTCCTGGTCTACGGCAGATCTGAGGCTGCTGTGGTCGGAGTGAGCTTTAGGGAAGGAGGTTCGCTCTGTCTTACTCTGGTTCGCGCGCGTCGTGCTGATCCATTGAGCTGCAGGAGAATTTCCAAGGCCAAATATCATCGAGCCGCCTGTGGACGAGTAGGATTGTGAATATCCAGACCTTATTGAGACCGATCATCTCGAGGACAAGTGCGCATTCGCGCTTTTTCTTGATTGGAGCCGCTAGCCTTCGCGACGGAAGGAGCGGAACATCGATCTAGAGAAACGCATCGACAGCGCCCAGGAAGGGTTTTCTTTTCTTTTCTCTCCGATCACTTTGGAAGCCTGGGCTTCCAAAAACTCAATTTGGGGTATCAAAAGGTGCGCCGCGGCGAGCGGCAGCCACCCCTCATATTACGCTATCACTAATGTTACCTTTACTACCCAGATCCGTGTCGTCCTCTATCAAAATTGTGCTCCTCAAACCTCCCCGACCGAGCGACCTCGCCTTACTCGCAGCCCGAGTCCTAATCCCAAATCGCCATCCAAATCTGCGAGAGCGTTGCCGGCAAGCTTGCCAGCGTGTTGCAGCATCACTGGTCTGAACAGAAAAAGTCCAGTGAGCTTCTACCAGTCAAATTGACTGATATGTTCTCACTTTAGGTTGCTGGCGGGCTTGATGATGTCGTTCGTGCTGAAGTCTTGTAATAGCCCTCCGATTGAGCCAATCGTTCGGCTAGACAACGAGTGACCAACGATGAGCGAGACGGGTAGCTTATTCAAGCCAGAAAATCGACTCACTGGATTGGAGTTGTCGTGACAGCGGTCGCTGCTGGGAAAGAGGAATGGTAAGCACAAGCATCCCAGTACAGCGCGTTAAGTTACTCACTAAAGAGCATTACTATAGCAGTATAAACGAAGGATTGAGGTGCGTGCATTTCGTCTTGTCAACCGCCGTTGTAGTGATGGGAGAAAACAAGATGCTCTCACCATTATGTGGGGTGTTGGAGAAGCTTCGATGAGGGGTCACATTCCGAAGCTGACCATGACGCTCACCTCACCCCACAGGTTGGGATTCTACCTTCTCAGTGATCATGTGGGTCTTCCTGCTGATACCTCTGTAATGTAGATGTTGAATACGAGAGGGTGAGCGCCGGTGTTCTAGCGTTCAGTGTCGAGTCCGCGAAGGCGTCGCCAACGATGATGAGGAGGGACGCTTCGCGAGGATTCGTAGAGCACTAGCATCTTTGCCTTGAGGTGACGAGAAAAGCTCCACTGTGATCACAGAACCTGTGACCATCTTGCCCCCTTTCTACTATAAAGCCGCCATCGACTTCTCCAGCAACTTTCCCAATGCCTGCGACACCCTCTCCTCATATTCCTTCAAAAATTCGTCCCCGTTTCCATCGCCTACTCTCCTCTCTCCCCGAATGTACTCTTTTGGAAGAGTAATTTCGACCCCGCCAATAACATTCATGTCCAATCCCCCTCCCAGGACATCGCGCAAATGACTCGCACATCTCCCTCCGCCATGCCCGCCGTACGTCACCAAAAATACGTTTTTCCCTTTCCACTCCCAAAATAGGTGATCGACCGCGTTCTTGAGCACACCCGGGATCCCCCAATTGTACTGTGGCGTTACTATGAGGATGGAGGTGCAGGCGGAGACTTGATCGCTCCAAGATTGGGTGGCGAGGGAGTCGTATTTCGAGGGACGTTTCACAGCCTGCGGTATGATCGGAGATGATAAGGGAGGAAGTGAAGAATACGGTTCGAGGGCAACGAAGGAGGGAGGGGAAAGGAGGGCGGTGGCAGAGGTGGTGAGGAGCGAAGTTGTCCATACGGTAAGGCCTACGCCGTTACCCTTTGGGCGGTTGGAGCCAATTAGAATTCCGATGGTCGACATTTTTGAAGCTCAGGTGGGTGTGGATTCGCCTTTCGATAACGGCCCTTCGAGGCTGGAGAGGGAGGTGGAAATGAGTGCCAGGAGTCACTGATAAACTTCGTTGAAGCTTACGAAGAGGAAGTAAGGAATAGACGCAACGTGGATGTGGAAAGAAGAGAAACAGGTGACTCGCCTTCCAAAAATTACGAAGTCGCGGACGTCCGCTTCGCGTATGATCCGCTTTCGCAAGGACCTCGAGGTGACCAGACACGAAAATAGTACGACATAAGTCAGCTAGGATTGAATCGAGTGAGATGTAAGTCAGAGATGTAAGTCAGAGTGTTCCAGAATCAAGCTGATGCAAAACATGTCCTTCGTCGGATCGCGACCTAATCAAGACTGCCTTCGCAACCAGAGCTTCGCAGCGCAAGCAAACCTCACACTCAAGGATACATCTTGGGCTGGCGCGGAACAGTAATCACTTGTTCGTGTGGGGTAACAAGCTCTGTGGGAGAATGCCATCCTATCCAGTGTCAGAGAGTGTACTGAGTGGGGCCTTCACTGCGGCTTGAGCTCAGCCGGTGGCATAAGCGGGGCGCCGACGTCCATAGCGAGTGAAATATGTTTAGGTGCATTTTCAGATCAATATGTGGTCGGACAGTACAAATTTTAGTTTATTTTGCTACTGATGTCGCGCAGCCGGAGACTTGCCGGGATGGATTCGAAGTCGAAGGCGCCTCGGGGATACCGCTCGTCTTTGATCCGCCCAACTGATAACGCAAGTGCACTCTCGTCGCGTTCACTCTCGATGAGCAACCCAAACTCTGGCGGCCTCCCTGCGCCCGCACTGCCCGACATACCTGCAGATCTCCCCACCGTCTTGGATCCCGCCGTCGAAGAGCTCTGGAGCTCGAGGGCACTTCTCATCGTACGTCACTTCCTCCGCCTCTTCAAATCTCTTATCTGCTGGGTACCGCTTGAGCTACGGCAGGCAATCAAGCAACGACAAGACCGCAAGGCAGCTGGACAATGGCAGCGGTGTGGTGACAGGCGCGTGTTGCGCGCAGCAACGAGCTGCTCCTCGCGGTTTCTCGGCGCTCCCGTCGTAGCACGAAGCTATGGCGGAGCTTTTACAGGATTTTTCGTCTGGTGTGGCGGGTCTTGCCGGCTCAAGCGTCGAGCGGCGTCGAGGCAACCGGATTGCTGCCAGCTGGACAGCGCTCCCGAACAACCACGCACTGTTCCGAAGTCGCTGAACCGGTTGGAAATCAATAAGGAGACACTGTTGGAGGGATCGCAAACCTGAGGCTACCAACAATTCGCTTTCGACCAGCACTAACGCGTTATCGTTCTATCTGCAGGTCCTTCTCCTCCTCATTCTCTCCTTTTGGGTTTCGTACTACCTCAAGATCCGGCGGATTCGATCCATTCATGAAACTATCGTCGCCCTCTTTGCCGGCATGGCCGTCGGTCTCCTCGTGCGATTGGCGCCAGGCAACGTCGTCCAAGACATGATTTCGTTCAAGAGCTCCATCCTCCTGAACGTTCTCCTGCCTCCGATTATTCTGAATTCCGGGTATCAACTGAAACAGGTGCGTTTGATACCTTGCGTCGAATCAATCAGAGGTGGGCCGGGGGTCCCGAGGTGTTTCCTTACCAGCTTCGCGGGGTCGAAGTCATTCATAAAGATCGAGTGTTTGTGATGCTGACCCATACTTGATCTCCTTGGGACACAGGAAAACTTCTTTCGCAACTTCGGTGTCATCCTGACCTTTGCCTTCGCGGGAACATTCATATCTGCCGTGGTCCTCGGGTTCGTCTGGACTCAGATCCGAGGTACTTTTTTGTAGATACTGACAGTACTTTCACTCATACAAAATCCCCTCCACCACGATTCAAATGTCCCACTGCACTCCATTCAGCGTCATCGTCTACTGCTACTCGCTCCTTGGTCTCGAAGGCCTTTCCCTCACAATTGTTGAATGCCTACTCTTCGGTTCCACCCTCTCAGCTACCGATCCCGTCACTATCCTCGCCATCTTCAATGCCCTCCATGTCGACCCGAAACTATATTCGATCATCTTTGGCGAGAGCATCCTCAACGACGCTGTCGCGATTGTCATGTTCGAGTAAGTACTCTTTCCGCTCTCAAAAATTACCTTGGTATGAAAAGTCTAGGCATGAGAGGATTCTGGCACGCTCAGCCTATGGTTTTCTGAGGGAGGCCGCAAACTAGTGGCTTCGCAGAGGCCAGGTTACGTCTGAGAGGTCAAGCGCTGACTTCATCATTCGCACCAGGACACTATCCCAATTCCATGGCGAGAAAATTCACGTCTTGTCGTTTTTCCATGGTGTTGGAATCTTCCTCCTCACCTTCTGCATCTCGATGGCCCTTGGAGTCATTTTCGGTCTATCGTGCTCCCTCATGCTGAAACATTCCGAGCTGGGTGAGCCGCCTCTATTGCTTTGGTTCTGAATATAAAGCTGAAGTCGTTTTTTGGTCACGAAGGTCGCTACACCGAGATTGAGAGTTGTCTGGTGTTCCTCATCGCGTACACTAGTTACTTCTTCTCTAATGCCCTCACAATGAGTGGTAAGCCAGCTAACATTGAATTTGGAGGAAAAGAAACTGACCACAACAATACCTCAAGGTATTGTATCCCTACTCTTCTGCGGAGTTACTCTCAAGCACTACGCGTACCACAACATGTCGCAGCGGACTCAACGAACGTCTCGTTACATGTTTGGTATCCTGGCGCAGCTCAGCGAGAATTTCATCTTCATTTACCTCGGCCTCAGTCTTTTCACGCAAACTAAGCTGGTCTACAAACCCATGTTCATTCTGGTGACTGCCGTGCGTCTCTGTCCAGTTGCACCGAAGGAAACCGCGAGCTGACACAGCTTTGAGTAGATTGCGGTTTGCATCGCACGTTATTGCGCCGTTTTCCCCATTTCGAAGGTCATCAATACGGTCTACAAAGCACGAGGACAGCGCAATGATGAGCTACCCCACTCGTATCAAATGATGATGTTCTGGGCGGGCCTGCGAGGAGCCGTCGGTGTGGCGTTGGCAGTCGGTATGAAGGGCGAGAACGCAATCGCACTACGAACGACCGTGCTCGTTTGCGTCGTGCTCACTGTCGTCGTATTTGGTGGAACGATTGGTCGAATGATCGAGATCCTCGGCATCAGGACTGGAGTGGATGAGGAGGACGGCTCGAGTGACGAGGAGGGAGGCACTTACCCACTTGCTGGAGGAGAGGTCGACATTGAAAATCGACCGAACGCGAAGAACAAGCGACGAAGCATCGGCAAGTTCAACACGTCAATGGACGTCGACCGACTAGACACCGGTACCGTGTCTCCTGCCGATTCGCCTTACCGAGACCGCACCATCAGGCCACGCTCGCGACAAGGTACCACGAACTCTGGAGGACTGCATTCAAATTCGTCATCCTCGATGACAAACCAAGCCCAGTCGTCAGAATCATCCGAGGACTCGGATCCGGACGTCCTTCCAGCCGTAACGGACACCGTGGGCCCGGTGGACGATGTGGGCGACCTCACCAGGGTCTGGCGCGACGGCCAGTGGTTCACCGTCCTCGACGAACGCTACCTCCTGCCCGTATTTTCGAACGCAACCGCGTCGCGTCGCCAGGCGACAAAAAAGGCGTTCCTCCGAGCGAAACGCCACTCGCTGGTCGAGCACGGTGCTGACGACTCTTTCGAGGGTGACGTCGGAAGCACTGCAGTTCCAGGAAGCCCGTATCTTAACTCGAATCCAACCAAAGGCCACGCCGAATTTTCCGGCTCCTTCTCCGACATCCTCTCCAGCCTCGTTTCCTCCAGCACTCCGACAACCCCCGCACCTTACCCCATCAAGCGACGAGGATCAAATGACGATGACGATCTAGGAGTAGGAGGTTCGACGATTGACCTAAACCTGACTGCGGTGGGATCGGGCGTGCGACCGCGAGGATCAGTCTCAGGTGGCAGCACGGCCGGGAACATGAGTCCTCAGCTGGGAGTAGGGAATTCGGTTCAGCCATTTGGGGGTGTCAAGAGGGCGTCAGGCTCGTTTGGGGGCTCGCCTCAAGGGTCGACGGGGTCGAGGAGTGCACCAAACTCGGATGGTTCAGCGGGGACGAGTGGGAGTGGCGCTGGGAGACGAGGTAAAAATTTGGGAAATCTGCTGGATTCATAAGTGGGAAATAGAAGATACCCATTGGCAAACTTTTGTAACCGTGTGTCCATACCTTAACGATTGAAGCAAAGCTGTTCACGTCTTGGATCACCGTCAATCACTGTCGGTTATTGCTTGCCAAAATAACGCTGCTCTAGGTCTTGGGTTCCTGCTGTACGAATCTCCTTAGTCTTTCTCTGCTCACAGTCTCGCTCAAATCTGTCATGATGAGGAGTACTCTGCGGACTCCGCGGAGGATCTCAACTTTCGCACGTACGCCCTTCACCACGTTTGGTTTCGCACAGCTCGGACCAAGTGATCCGCAGCGCCTCCTCGCTCTCCACCTTCTGAGCAGCTCTCCAAATCCTGCGCTCTCCATGGACGCTTTGAACGCTCTTCCGCCAGTGACTCGTACGCTCCTGCTCGCGGTTGCGGGATGCACAATTCCAGCCCTACTCGGGATCATGTCGGTATACCCCCTCGTGTTCATTCCTTACAAGGTAAGCTACACAGCTGTAAACTGTTCTCTACGTGGCTCCGTCTCATCAGCTTCCTCCACCTAGATCTTCGGCAAGGCGGAGCTATGGCGGCTGATAACACCCTTCTTCTACGGCGGAGGCGGTATACCACTTGTGTTCGATGTATTCCTTTTGTACCGGAACGCGAGTGACTTGTAAGCATCCCTCGTAGGCCTATACATGCTTGCTGATAGCCTGGTAACAGAGAGGAGCGCCATTTCCAGCGGCGGACAGCCGACTTTGGTGCGTCGTGTTGTCATTGCCCGAGCAGCCGCGATGGAACCTTCGAGGTCCTGCGCTAACACTGGGGTTGTCACAGCTTGGGCATTGATTCTCGTATGTGGAGGGATCATCGTGAGCCGCTATATCCTCCACGTCCCACTTTGTGTCCTTCGATGGAACATGAGCGATGTCGTGTGCATGTGGGGCTGACGACGGCCACGCATTCATTGAACAGGGGATGAACACGCCTCTTCAAACTCCGATACTCTTCCACCCCTTCCTCATGGCCTTGACACATATTGTGAGCTGGTCCGATTTCTGCGTATGCACGCTTGAGCTGACTTCTAATCTCTCTCAGTGGGCCCAAACGAACCCGACATCCCAGTTCGTCCTACACCTTTATGTGCTTTTTAACATTATTCAATCTTTCTTTGTCTTCTGCAGAGTCTCCTTGTTCGGACTTATCAACATGCCCGCACCTTACTTCCCCTTCGCCCTCCTCGGCATCGACCTCGTCAAAGGCGGACCTAGTTACGCCCTACAAGCGTTCACAGGTCTCGCTTCTGCTCATGCTTGGTACTTCCTATCCACCGTTTGTACTTTTTCCCTCCAATTTTTCTTCTTTTGCTCAAAAAGCCGCCCTTTAGATTTATCCTGCCCAAAATGGTGGTCGTGGATTCGGATTTATGACACCCCCGCAATGGCTTGCCAACCTCCTCGTTTCTCCTCCGTCTGCCCCGAACGCTTCTGGAGCACAAGGGAACGGCTCGACATACCGAGCTGGAGGTGGTTGGGCCTTCAGACCAAGGGGAGGGCAGAGGTTGGGCGCTACGCCGGGTAGTGCGGGTGGAGTGAGGACTACGACAACAACACCCGTTGCGCAAGCTGGAACAGCGGCTGGGACGGCTGGAAGCTCGGCAGTGCGAGGCGGTGGGGGAAGCTATAGGTGGGGCGCGGGCAATCGTCTTGGGGAAGAGTGAGGACTTTTGAGTGGCGATAACGGAAGAATGGTACAACGAGATTTGCTCTCACATACAAGGACCTTATGAAAGGTGCGCTGCAGTGCCGTGACCGTCTCACTGTTCAGGGTGGAACCTTGAATTGATGGAAAAGGCGCTCGACTTCGCACTGGTTCTTTTTGTCGTCGGAAGTTGGCGCCATATGCTCAACAATCACAGTTTATTGATCTAATTACTCTGCTTCACATAAAGAACATCACCTCCTCCGTTCGCACTCCGACCTGGCCCTTCTAGGATTTTTAGAATTTTGGTGTGTAACGACTCCACGATCGAATCTTGGGTCCCTGATAGAAAAATATCCAGGGAACGAACGATACGAGAATGGATAGGAAGGCAAGAAGGGTAAGTGCCCAATGATTACCTGCGAAGTGATGGTCAGCCGAGGTCAGCGCTTCATTCTTGAGAGCCGTAGCTTGGAACCCTACCTAGTTTGTCGAACATTGGCGCGGTAAACATCACTGCCGCTCCCGAAAGCGGGTAACGCACGACAGTGAGAATGGAAAGGGCCGAAGCAGCCGTGGCTAAGTAAGAATCTGTATCGCAGGAAAAGGATTATTTGATGTTTCGAGATTGAGCACGGCAACGGAACTTGCCTATGATGTATTGGTAGCTGCTAATAAACACCGATAGGATGCCGACTCCCAAAAGAATCTGACTCGCAAGGGGAACCCAGATAGGAACTGATGCGTAACAAGTCCAAGCGCTGCGAAGGTGGGTCATCAAATCAGCGGCGCTTCCTCTCCGATTTTTTGTGTCACATACAACCAAAAAAGTGAGATCGGGATGAACCTAGAAATGACCACAAGTGAGTCTTCCGTACTGAAAAAAAAAGTACAAGGTCGACGCACCAGGTCCCAATCATAGCGAGGCGAAGGCGCTCCTCTGGCGGGGGCATCGCGTTGGGGTCTCCGGTCGCCTTCCTTTCTTTTTCTTCGGCTCTTATGTAAGACGAGTAGATGATTGGAGTTCCCGAAGCCACAATCGCCAATCCAATGGCGATGGGGACGAAAGTAAGACCCAGTTGACCTGTCGTGAGATTGTATTGACTGTAAACACAATAAAACTTCAGTGATTTACTCCTGCGGCCTACGAAGAGAAAACGAACCTATACACTATGGGGAAAGCGACGAGGTTGCCGAAAAGTATGATGCTGATGCATACCATTCGTCAGTGGAAGGAAGAAAGTCGAGGTCTGGGAATGCCAGGCTTACTACACCTGAATGAAAGCGGATAGTCAGCATATGTGCAACCGTAGAGGAAAGAACTGGGGACTGACCACGCTCATATATAACGAGAATAGAAGAACGATAGGCTCAAACACCAGCATCAAGAATGGTCGCGAAAGGGCGTCCTTGAAGACGAGATTGAACGGAACCGTTTTCCGTGTACGTTCCAATTGTGTCTCGTAACGACTATCACTGGTGATTTCTCGGATTGCTGCAAACTTTGTCAGATTCCTCGCGGATCGAGAGGACTTAGATTCGACTTACCATCAGCGCGACGCTTCAATAAAACACCAGTGTGAGTCTCGGGCATAAAGCAAATCAACACGATGACGAGAGTAAAGCCCCTGTGATAAGCG
This sequence comes from Phenoliferia sp. Uapishka_3, assembly GCA_035521515.1. Taxonomy (NCBI): domain Eukaryota; kingdom Fungi; phylum Basidiomycota; class Microbotryomycetes; order Kriegeriales; family Kriegeriaceae; genus Phenoliferia; species Phenoliferia sp. Uapishka_3. The sequence continues at coordinate 14,195 of JASZXU010000269.1, read as the reverse complement.
AATAAGACCTGTGGGAATATGCACCGAACATGGCGGGTGAGGGACATACCAGATCGCTTGAGCCCAATCCGTTGCGCGGTAGCCCAAGTACGGTGATTGCGCAATGTAACCTCCAATGACAGGCCTAACCACGAGTGTCAGTCTCTCGTATTTGAAGACGACTAACGACAGGACAACGCACCCCATCACTGGTCCAAGGAATCCACAAAACGAGAATAAGACAAAGAATATTGTGCGTTCGCGTGGTGTCGTGACGTCTGCCAATGTTCCGCCGGCGTTAGCCAGCGGTGTAGATCCAAAAAAGCCAGCAAAAAAGCTGTTGCTCGAGAAGGTCAGCAAGGTCGGGAATGCGATGACCGGTGTCCAAGGAGGAGACTCACCGGAGGACGATTCGCTGCCCAATATTCTGAGAGAGGGCTGCGCCAACTTCGAAAAGAGCAAACACGCCGAGAGTGCACATGTATATTGGGCCTCTCCCACTCAATTCTGACAAAGGCCCAAAGATTGGGCTGCGCAGAACATAGAAATGGTGTCCGTCAGAGTGGCGATTCGATTTTTCTTTTTCCAATCAAGAGGTCCAAGTCTGTCCTCACCTTGCGATTCCAAATCCAATCAAAAATAGAGCAGTATCTAAAGCTATCTTCGGGATGGGAGAAAAGTCTAAGTCCGCTGATCAGATGCTCCCCCCGCCGCGTTTTCTCCGCGAAGACGCAAAAAATGGAGCTCACCACTTCTTGTGACACCCGCAGCGCCGCGCCAGCCTGTACCGCTCCCGCAGAGTTGATGCTAGCTGCTGCTCCGACGCAGAGAGCAATCTGAGCTACCAAGAACACCACGAAGGCGCGCCGCAAAAGACTCCAGTTTTGAGGATTGTCCACGGCTCCGGGCGGGAAAACGACCAGAAAAGGATCCACCCGGCCCTCTTTCCCCTCCTTGTTCTTCGTTGATGGATTCGGTGTCCCGAGCTCCAAGTCTTGGGGTGAGTCGGAATCTACGACGGTGTCGTTAATGGAGGGAGGTGAAGCATTCGAGGTGGCCGTGTGGAGACGAGAATCGCGTCGAAGTTTGAGTGCGAGGATAACAGGGTCGCGAAGGAGCTGTCGTCGCTGTAGTATGGCCTGCATGGTCGAAGGTTTGGGAGAGGAAAAGAACAGCTACGTCGGTGCATTGGCGAATTGTCAGCGCTCGCAAAGGCGCGGTTTTTCTGGTCGATCCTCAGGCCTCCGAGATGCCGGAGTTGCCGCTTAGGCGTCCACCGGTGCTTACCTACGCGTAAACCGCTCGCTCTTGATGTTGTAAACCACTTGAATTCTCTTTGGAGAGGTGATTAGGAGAGAGTGACGTATGGTTGGCCTGAGAGCGGCGAATTTGCGCTGCCGTGAGCTCGTCCCGAAAACTTTTCTGAGCAGGAGTGGGCTTTGCTCAAACACCCAGTACTAATATGCTGTCCCGTCTGTCAGAGAGGTTTTTTTGTGGACCGTTTCGTGGGGTTAGCGTGCGTATGCTACAAGTTGACTGATTTCTTTCCGCTCGATGTCCGCGGAGCGCTGAGCTTTGGTGGAGGGTGGCTGGAAATCACCAACCTCGTGGCCGGCATGTTGACAAAACAGGACAAACGGTCTTCTTTGTGTGAGAGGTGGAGATAGAATCAAGCGGCGAAGTTGCAAGTCCTTCGGATTTGAACTTGTGACAGCCACAACGGTTGACTTCCTTCCTACATACTTCCTTCCGCCTATGCGAAAAAAACAAAGGAGACGACTTAGGCTAGCAGGGCAAATATGTCATCGCCTTCATTCCCAACCGGGGAGTCGAACCCCGTTCGCCGCCGTGAAAAGGCGGAATCATAGACCGGTAGACCAGCTAGGAATTCGGATGTACTTGAGGTGATACTGCCAACGTCTCATTCGATGATCTAGTTTTCTCCGAGGTACTTTCGCAGCACAGAGGAAAATGGCTGTAGCATACTGGATTGTTCTTTTGTCTGAAAACAAGAGGGAATCCCCCGCAATCTTCAAAAGCAAACAGGAAACTGGCCACTGCCTAGACAAGGGCTTCGCAACCGGTGGCAACATCATAACCATGGTATCTTGACGTGCCGCAGACCATTACCGCATGAAGTTGTAAATTGGTCACTTGAGTGTAGCAGTGAATTGGTTGCTCGAAAAGAGACTGTACTCTCTGGCGAAAGAAGGAAAGGATTGGCCAGGAGCTTCGCGGTGACGTCAACACTGTGTGTTACAAGTTTCCTTGTCCCCACTTCCGACTACACACCACCACTCGATCATTCGAAGTCATAAGTCATCACGAACGCTACACAAAGACTTGGCAATGTCGCTCCGTGATCTACAACTCGAGTCCAATCTCATCAAAGTGAGTGCACTAGTGCGGGGCTCCACGCGGGCGACAACACCTGACTTGCTCCTACGCAGGCTGCTCTTTCAGACCCACTCATATCGTCTCCAAATCACGACTCAAGCCGGGTCTTTGCTCTCATACAAGTCCTCCTCAGCACACCCTCAGCACGTGCGACCCGTAAACGCCTCGTCAAGCAGATGCGATGCTTCTACGTTTTTCACGTAACAAACAGTCAAGGAGAGGAAGCCAATTGGTGGATAGACATGAAGGTGAGCTGTTCATCTTGTAAGCTCCAGAGGGTTGGGTCGACATCGAGATGTGGGGCCGGGCACAGAGTGCGGTGGCGCAAGCAGGGTTATGTTTCCTCACTGAGTCAAGCCTGAACACTGCATAATTGGGACACGAACGCATCTTCTGGGACATTCAGGCTGTCGATAGTTGATTGGTACTTCAGGGTGGAGCGAGAAGGTGCGCGATTGATACTGCCGGCCTTCGCAGCGGTCAATGATACTGAATGTCGGAGGAACCCTGGTACTTTCTCCAGAAACGGAACAACTTCCCTTCAGTCGACCAGGACAACTGACATAGTGAAAATTTATTCTGCAGAAGACTGGCAGGATCGGAAAATTTGACGGAAAGCCTCCCTCGAAACCCGATGTGTCTATTTCCCTCCAAGACAAAGATCTCGTTGGTCTCGCTACTGGGAAGGTGAGCCTTTTAGCTCATTACTTCATACAGTAAACCTGCAGCAAGGCGCATTATCACCGATTCCTACTGTCCTGACTGCTACTGACTCTCTGACTTTGTTCCATGGCCATCAGCTTAACCCTCAGAAACTATTCGCCGCCAAGGTGACTCGAGTTCCCTTTCTCAGCGAATCATGATTCCGGCAGATACGAAAGATGCTGGGGGATTTAGGCGGCCCCCATATTGACTACGCTCCCTCTCCCACCTGCAGCGCATTCGAGTTCGCGGAAACCTGGACAAGGCACTTAATGTTGAAAAGTGGGTCGAAGTCCAATTCAAGTTTTCTCAGAGCGCATAACAAACCTCAGTATGACTCTTTTTCAGGATATTAAGCCACGAACGAGAAAGACTCGACTCCGCCGCTCCCAAGCCAGCACAAGAACCTGCCGCAGAGAAAGGCCGCTGGGCCTTCGTTCCGACTAAATCGAAGCTCTGATCTATTATGGGAATCTTTCGTATATTTGAGGGTTGTCTGTCAATTTTCAGGTGTTTGCATGGGCTTCGTCTGGGCATTGCGAGGGAACGTGTATTGTCCGCCTCCAATGCGGAGCCCGCTTTGAATGTACTCGGTTTAAATGTAACCATACATAGTATTGCTCTCCAAAAAGCTACTCGGGAAAAAAATTGGTGGGATGGGAGCAGTGGAAGTGGGGCGAAGTGGGGTACATAACTGAGAAAAATCTCATTTCGAAAAACAATGCTGCAAGGCGCGTGCTTGCGCCCGGGATGAGCACGTCGTCTGGTTAGATTCCTCGTTTTACACGTATCGCCCATCCCGCTGTTTCCCCATATCTTAGAACTGCTTCCAACTTTCCAGGCGTGTTTGGCGGTGTCCTGAGCGTAGCCGCCGTCAACGCACTTTCAAATCGTCCCCAACGCCGCCAAGCCCGTAATCATATCGTCATCTGCGCGCTCAAGATGATCCTAGACTCTCCTCCTCATTCTCCCACCACGCGAAATCATCCATCTCGCCGTCTATTGCCAGGAGTCGATCAAGCATTAGCTCGCGGCGGTGGTCCTGAGAATGACTCGACCAACATGTCGACACTTTTGGTCTGTCTCGTCTTGCGCGTTTGAAGGGCTAGTAGCCAGATGACTGACGAGCTCTCTGACCTTCTAGGCTCCCTTGTATCCAGTCAGATCACGCGGATCGCTGTCAAGTGTCGCCAGGGAGACCGAGGCGACTAGTCGTTGGTCTTTCTCAGTACCTGACGATGATTTGCCTAGGGTGAGCTTTTTTGAGATAGATCAGGAACTTCTCATTCTGACCCCCTCGTGTCCCTTTAGCCACCTCACAGCACTCGTAATCGAGCCCCGTCCCCTCCTCCTTATCACCGTCACTCTCCGCCGCGATACGCAGCAAGCACTTCATCAGAAGCTTCTTTCTCCACCATCATAACCGATCAGGAAATTCCCGAAGCCGAGCGGGACGTGAAATGGTCCGAAGAGCACTATGGTCGCTCTGTGGTGCGACCTAATGTCGCTGGCAGACCTCAAAGTGGAGCTAGCTTCGTCCCGCCTACAACGTGTCCGCCGAGCTACCAGCCAGAAGCTCATTCAAGAGCCTCTTGGGATTACAGAAGACCAGAAGTTTCAGAAAGGACCGCCTTTGCTACCCGTGGGTTGCCGGTAGGGATGGAGTGGCCATACGCGGCGCTCGAAGACCGCGAAGATGCGGAGGAGGCGCGAGGTGATAAGGGTGGGCGACAAGGAAGTGGGATTTCCGCCCTATTTTTCCTTTGCCTTCCGAGGTCGAGGAAAGGAAGAGAAGTCGAAGGTGGAAAGGAGGAGAGGTCGACAGTCGTTTGATACATGTACCCTGGACGTTCTTTGCGAAACTTCAAGGAAAAGGCGGGCCTACCTTTGTTTTTTTAATGTACTGGGCCCCCCGATGATAGACACTTCCCACTCTCGTTTGCTCTCTTATCGTTACGCCATGTTGTTAGTATTTTCCTGTACACTGCAACTATTTTACGTCTTGTTATTTAGTCGACGCTGGACGAGCCTGTCTGGATCACAACTTATCAAAACGCTTGCTTGTACTGTAGGTCAGATATTCGGTCAAGCGTCCCAGAACACTTTGAGCGATCAGAAAAGGATTAAGTGCCAACATACAACAACATAGTCGGCCAAATTTCGAGTGTTTGAGAAAGGCTGCCCGAGAGTGACTCCATATTGACGCGGCGTCGTGTGGAGCTCTTGGCTGAGCTTCCCTGCGAACGCTTTCTCCACAAAGAACCTTCGGGCGGAGAACACGTGAGTCTTCTCCTCATTTAACCCGCAGGACAGGTCTCGCAGGGACAACTGTTCGGACTCCAGTCCAGGTCCAAAGTGGCCCTGCCACCATCACCCAAGTTGCTCCAAGTCACGCCTCAGCTCACTCGATCCGCTCGCCTTTGCTTTGTTCAGCTTAACGTTCGGTCTCGACCTCTTGAACACGTTTCATTCCATTCAAGTAAGTCCGCGTCACCTTCAACCGTTTGAGCGCGTAGTCTTGCTCGCGCCAGTTTGTGGCAGCCTTGCCCGTAATTGGTATCACCACCTAATCCAATCAACCCATCCTACGAGCAGCACATACAACAACTAGACCGACAATCTTGGCCTGGTCCCTTCACTCTTCTCCCCGACGGGATCCACTCCCCTTTCGACCCCACTTCTTTTGAGCTTGACACATGGCCGACGCTCAACTCGCCACCGTAACGGCCGAACTCGAATCTCTCCGGTCTTCTTCCACCCACTATCGCCTCACTTCCGAGCAGGCACTCCATGAGTTTGCTACCAAGCTCGCAGAAACGGATGAGGTCCTCGAGAGCGAGCGAGCCAAGGCGAGTAGCGCGCAGAGCGAACAGGAGGAACTCAAGAGGCGTATAAGCCAACTTGAAGGAGAGCTCAAGAAAGAGCAGCAAAAGAAAACCGAGGAATTTGCTAGGGACAAAGAGAGCGGCGACAAAGAGCGAGAACGAGAGCGTGAAGGGAGAGAGCTACTCGACGCGCTGGAGAGGGCACGGAGTGAAAAGGAAGATGTCGAAGGTAGGCTTATGTATTGCCCATCCGAGACGGGAAGCTAATCAAAGCGCGCCGGCACCGCATTCCAGCTCAACTATCATCCCTCCGCTCCCTGCACTCCACTCTGCAAACATCACATTCGACGTTAGAAGCGTCGCTCTTGGATGCGACTACAACCTCTCGATCTACGTTACTGCGACTCGAGACCGCCAATTCTACTATCACCTCCCTTACTTCGACGAAAGAGTTCCTCACCGCAGAACTCACTCTCGCCCGCGCCCAGTCCTCCGCCTCTCGGCGAGAATCCATGGAGCAGCTCGCCAACGTACAATCACAGCTAGACTCGGTCGAAGTCGAGGCTCGCGGTGCGAAGAGCGCACTCAACGAGATTCGGGGGAAGTACGAGAGTCTCAAGAAACGTCACGACGAGGTTACGAGCGAGCTCCAACGACTCAAGGAGGAGGCTGGAATTCGAGAAGGACAGTTTGTGGCGGAAATGGGAAGTATGAGGAGGCTGGTGGATGCGATGGAGAAGCGAGAAGAAGTGAGAAAGGCAAGGCTTGACGAAGTGGAGCGCGGCGTTGAGGAAGAGCGACGAGGCAGGGAGGAGCAGGAGCAGGACCTTCTTGAAGACCTGCGAAAGGAGAGGGAGCGCGGTGACCATCTCGAACTTCGATGTGAGGAGCTTAGAGAGGCCGTCGAACGCGGTGCATCGAGCTTCCGCGGTACTCCAGATGGTGGCGACGATAGCTTTGCCTTCAGCCCGGGAGCGATGACTTCTATGCGCACTCCAAAGAAGGGAAGGAGCTACGCAGAGATTTATGCGGAGTACGTCAGGATGCAAGAGGAGCTTGTCAAGGAGCGGGCCGAGGTTAAGCGCTTGGGCGAATGTCTTTCTCAGATCCTCAACGACATCGAAGAACGCGTGCGTATTTCCTTGCGCCCTGGTAGATCGACACACTCACTCGAAGACACCTCTGCAGGCACCTGTCCTCAAGGAACAACGCGAGGAATACGATCGCCTGTCGCTCGAGGCCACCTCACTCGCCACTGAGCTCGCGGAAAGTATTTCTGACCGCGAGACATCCAACCGCCGAGCTTCTGAGGCCAACCGCGAAATCGAACGTCTCACTTCCGAAGCATCCATCTCCACATCTCAGCTCGTCGACCTTGGCCGACAAGTACGCACCCTCCTACGCGCCCTCGGCTCCTCAACTATTTCTGGGAACCCAGATGACTTCGACGAGTCCGAAGCCGCCATTCTCGCACGCGCCGACACCTCCGGCGACACGGACGCCGTCGTTAGCGCCCACCTCGTCACGTTCAAAACCATCAACGAACTTCAAGTCCAAAACCAAAAGCTGCTTCGCATCACTCGCGAGATGGGTGCTCAAATGGAGCGCGCGGAGGACGACCTGAAAACACGCTGGCGCGACGAGGAAAATGTTGCTGTGGAGGAGGCGCACGAGCTCATCTTGCGACTCAAGGACGAGGTCGAGAGTCAGCGAACGACCTTGGAGGCACAAGGGCGGGAGAGAGACATGCTGAAGAGAATGCTCTCAGTCAGGGTCGAGGGCGGCACGCATGCGAACAGCAATGGCGCCGTCAATGGTCACGAGGGTCAGGGCGAACAAGACAACGAAAGGCTGGGAGACATTCAGGCTAGCTTTGAGACTTATCGAACTGAGATGGCGGTGGACACCCTCCGCCTTCGGGAGGACCTTGCTGCTGCTCAGAGGGACGCGGGAGTCGCGAGGACGGAGCTCGCGAAGAGTAAGGCGCAGGCCGAATACACCTCTGGTGAGTTCTTCAATTTTACTAAGTCTAAGGCTCTCATGCTCACATGTATTCAAGAACGTTTGCAAATGCTCAACAACGACTTCGTGTTGCAAACGAAAGAGCTTAGCTCGAAGGAGCAACGCTTCCTGCAACTGCAACAGCAAAACGCGAAGCAGGAAATGGCCAGTCACAAAGTGAACTCCTTGACTTCACACGAGAGAAACCTTTGCTTACGTCACCTGTCACTTAGATGGTCGAGGAACTCGGCGAGCTTCGAAGCTCCAACAACCAGCTCCACCACGAGAGCAACAACCTTCGCTCTGAACGCGAAGTTTGGAAGGTCAGCTACATTCGCTCGTCTACCGTATCTTCTTTCCTCACTCAGCTTCCCTTTCTTCAGAGCGTGGAAAACCGCCTCATCAACGAGAACACGTCTTTGAGCAAGGAGCGTCTTCACCTCGCTGAGCTCCTCGGCAACCTACAAAAGATGCAGAACGAGATCGAGAGATCCGGATCAGATTCTCGAAAGCGTCTTGAAGACCAGTCTGCCCGGCTAGAATCAAACCTGTATGTCCGTATTCCTCCTGACTGACTGTTGCATGCTAATCGTACCTTTCCCAGTGCTGAAATGAAGGAACGTCTGGCTCAAGAGACCGATGCCGGGCGCCAACTTACCCTTCGTAAAGAGCTCGAGGGCAAAGCCTACCAGGATCGTATCGACAAACTCGTTCGTTCTCTCTGTTTTCGATGTGCTCTCGCCCTCAAGCTGAAACTACAATAATCCAGAGTGCGGAGCACCAAGCTACCCGCGAAGCACTCCTCGTCGCCAAGACCTCCAAGGAGCACATTGACCAGCGTGTATCAGACCTTATGCGCCAGCTTGCCGCGAAGGAGGAGAAGCTGTCCGTTTACGAGGGCCGTGGAAGTGCCTCTGACAATCCCGAACGAACTCGCGAAGAGCAACTCGAAGCCTCCGTGGCTGAGCTTAGGTTAGTCTTGCTTTTTTCAGCATGGCACGGGCTGCGATATTGAGAAACTTTGCGGGCAGGACGGAACTTCGTGCCGCAAAGGGTGCCCTCGAGCGAGCCAACGCCAACGTTCAGCAGTTCCAGGCCATCGCGGAGACCGAAGGCGAAAGCTTGCGAGACCTCACAAAGACGTACGACGAATACAAGGCGTCAACAGACCAGCTCATCGCCGAGAAGGACGTGAGCATTATTTCGGCCTGTGACCGGAAGTCAAGCTCATCACTTACCTCTTCAGGTCGAAATCAACGGTCTTCGGGAGCGACTTCATTCTCTCACCACCGACTCGACTGCGGCCAGTGTCCAAAACTCCGACCTTCACCGGCAGATCGAGGATCAGCGTACCACCTTCGAAAAAGAGCGCAAAGCTCTCGAAGATACTATGGTCGACTTACGGTCCGCTGAGCAAACAGCACGCGAAGCTCAGCTCACTATTCAGGACGACCTTCGCCGACAGGCTCAGCTTGCCCGCGAAGCTCATGAGAAATACGACCGGGAGCTCGTGGCTCATGCGGACGACGTCAAGCGCTTGACTGAGATCAAAACTGAGATCGACACGGTTCGAGCCACAGTACAGGAATATCAAGCTGCTGCTGAGGTCGCTCGAGCCAACCTCGCCGCCTCGGAGTCCAGCTGGACGAGGCAAAAGGGACTTCTAGAACAGGAGATCACCGACTTGAACGCCCGGTACGTCAACAGTTTCCCTTGAAGAAATCTCACTCATTCCAGGCGCTCCGCAGAACTTCCGACCTCAACGCCCAAAACAAGGTGCTTCACACCCACCTCGAGTCGATCGGCGCGCAAGCTACTCGCTTGCAGCAGGAGCGAAACAATGCCGGCGCCGACACACATTCCAATTCTGCCGACGTAGGAACTAGCAACAGCGATGTTGAATCGACATTACGTGAACTCATTCGATACCTTCGGTCCGAGAAGGAACTTGCCGAGTTCCAACTCGATTTCACCAAGCAAGGATCTGCGCGACTGGAGCATCAACTCGAACTCGCCAACAGGAGTCTTGCCGAAGCTCGCCAGGCCCTTACTGATGTGAGTACTCTGGTTTTCGGGTTAATCTTTTTTGCTGATCTCATATGTCCGGTAGGAGCGCAACAAGGCTGGAGAGTCGAACGTCTCGTCTGCCCAACATGCTGAACTCCTCGAGCGTATCCACACTGCCAAGCTCCTCCGTGAGAGCAATCAAACACTCCGGGATGAGAACGAGGCAAACCTTCGCAAGATCGCCCAGCTCGACATGCGACTTCAGCAAGCTCTCGCTGAACTCGACCCGCTCAAAGAGAGGGTTCACTCCCTTGTGGCAGAGATTGAGTCCAAGAACAACAATATCAGACTCCTCGAGGAGGACAACGAGCGATGGAAGGTTCGTAATCAGACGATTCTCTCAAATTACGAGCGTATCGACCCGGAGGAGCTCCAGGCGCTCAAGGACGAAGGCGTCGCACTTCGAACCCGCATCGCTCAGCTCGAAGCTACACGAGACCAGCTTCAGACCGCACTGGCCTCAGAAACTGCCAGGGTACGTTCCACCTGTTCCGCACCTTCACCTCGTTTGCCTGTGCCAACGACATGTCCGCAGGCAAAATTGAAAGATGAGCAGTTCAAGCGACTTCAGGTCCAGGCCAGGGGCCACAGAGACGACAACGCGAATCTCAAGGTCACAGTTGCGACTCTCGAGACCGAATTATCGGCTTCGAAAGACGCATTGGCAGCAGCACCTGTGTCATCGGTACGAACAGACTCGCGCCTCCTTGAGCCTCAGCTGTTAATCAATGTTACGTCCAGGCGCAACCTGATCCACAAGAACAGGCACGACTTAGTTCCCTCGCGGAGGAAAAGAAGGCTCTCGAGGCCCGCCTCGCCGAGAACGAGGCCGCCCAAGCGTCGGTACTGGCTGAGAAGACGGCGCTCGAAAATCGCCTCGCCGAAGAAGCGGCACAACGACTTGCGCAAGCTGAGCTTCTGGAGAAGACCAACGCGGAGCTTGCTACTGCCGTGGCCGAAAAGACAGTAAGTCGTGTGATTGAACACTTTTTATTCAAATGCTCACACCCTCTGTACAGCGACTTGCCGCCCGGGAGAAGCCCATCTTTGAAGACAACGTGCGTTGGTCGTCTTTTGCCCAATTTGGGAGCACTTCCTCACGTCTAGTCGCTGCAGAAAAAACTCACAATCGCCGCCCGATCCCACGCGGCTGCCCTCGCTAAGCTCCAGAAGAGCTTCGAGGAAGCCAATGACGACGCCATCGCGAAAGCTGTGGAAGCACGGATCGCTCTCCTCCCTCCTCCACCTCCGTCGCCCGAACAAGCTTCAATCGAGGATACCATCGCTTCTCGCGTCGCTCAGGCGGAGGCTACCTTCAAGGCCGACCGCGACTCAGCTATCGCTGCTGCCGTCGCCTCAGCAACCTCTCAGCTTCAGACCGAACTCGCATCGGCTAAAGCGGAACTCGAGTCCAAGCCCACCGTCGCAGCAACAGACGGCCTTCCCGTCGCCGACCCAGCCGAACTCGCCAAGCTCAAGGCCGAATTCGAGACTGCGAAAAAATCAATGCAGGCCGACTTCGAGCAGGTCAAGGCTAGACTTACGGAGGAGGCGAAAGTTCGAGAGGTCGAGATTACCACACGCCTTACTGCCGAGATCGCAAAGGCCACGGAGGCTGCTAACAAAACCTCTCCCGACGCCTCCTCCTCTACCCAGCCGCCGGTTGACGTCGACGCTCTCGTGCAAGCCAAGCTTACCGAAGTTGAGGCCGAAAGATCAGCGAAGCAAAGGCAAGCTATCAAATCCGCCATCGAGGAAGCGATCAAACGGCAAAAGGCCGCACACGAAGCCGAGCTTACGAAAGCGAAAGCAAAGTTCGAAGAAGAGGCAGTGTTCAAGAACAAGCTTCTAAAGACGCAATGCGACAAGCTCAGAGCCGAAATCGTCACGCTCAAGGAATCTGCTACTCCGACCGCCTCTACCTCTGCCGCTCCTACAACGAGCGCACCCCTTCCAGCTCTGGTAGCGCAGCCCGGTATCGCTGCTCGCCTGGGAGCGCAAGAAGGAGCGCCTGCCGCTGCTCCTCCCCGAGGGCGTGGTCGTGGCGCTGGTCCACCAGGAATTCCGGCTGGTCGAGGTCGAGGTGCAGCTCGAGGTGGTGGCGCGGCTCCAAGTCTAGCGCTCAAAGGCGCAGCGGCAGGAGGACCTTCAGGAGCGAAACCGAGAGGTGGGTTCCTTGGTGCTTTGCTACAAACATCACCGGCCGCACCGAAACGACCACGGGATAGTGAGGAGTCGGGGAGTGCTGGGGCTCCGGATGATGCGGCGAAGCGGTTGAAGGGAAACGAAGGGGCGTCTGGTCCGTAGGCTTTGGGTTTCTTATATGTAAAGAGGGATTCGGATGCTGTGAGCATACTTTTGCCATTGATTTTTAAACTTCGCGAAGTCGTGAGAACGCAGACCATCTTTTACTGTCCTGCGGGTTGTGGGGCTCGACGAGACCGTCCTTGTGGTTCCCGTCAGGTGCTTTTCTAGTCACCTGGCCTTCTCTCGAGAAAAGGGTGAGGAGCGTGCGTTTCAGAAAGTTCCAGGATCATCACAAGGCGCGTCATTTGCAGTTTGCGCCTGAATCGCGGGGTGCCGCCGAGCCTCAGCCGAACGCCTAGTTTGCTTGCTCTCCCCTTCTGCCGCGATCTTCAACTTCCTGCTTTCAAGATGGCTACAGCTGACGACATCTACGACGTCCTCGGTATCGGATTCGGACCATCTGGCCTTGCGCTCGCGATCGCTACAGCGGAGAGCAACAACAGCCTTCTCGCGCTTTCTCCCAGACCCGCCCGAACGCCGACAACGTTTAGCTCTCTTGGAGGTCTACAAGCCGCTACGGGATACAAGAGCTCTTTAAATGAGCCTGACAGGGAGGATCGGGCGACTGAGATTGAGGAACTTGATGAGGGGTCTGAGCTTAAGCGTAGGACATTGAAGGTCTGCTTCGTGGAGCGGTTTGAGGAGTTCAAGTGGCATCCAGGTAAGTTGTGTTTGTAGAAAGGCTGGTTGATAAAGCTAATGGTGGATTGTGGGATTCAGGAATGATGATACCAGGCAGCAAGATGCAGATCAGGTGCGTCCTCCCTCTTCGCACGCCTTCCAATCCCACCTCATGAAGGAGTTCACCATTGCTCCCACAATCCAGCTTCCTCAAAGATCTAGCAACGCTCCGAGACCCGACTTCCTCCTACACCTTCTTATCCTACCTTCACTCTCTCTCCCCATCCCGTCTCCTATCTTTCATCTCCCTCTCAACATTCTCTCCCTCCCGCCGAGAATTTTCCGACTACATGTCTTGGGCCGCCAACAAAGTTGAAATTGACCTCAAGAAATCAGGGGGGTCAATATGTTATGGAGAACAAGTCTTGGCCGTCTCTCATGTAGAACCGGATGGAGCGGATGGAGGCGAGTCGGCGGTCCGCCTCCTGAGAGTTCGTTCGAGAGAAGTAAAGAGTGGAAAAATTACAGAGAGGTTGACGAGGAATTTAGTGGTGAGTACTGGTGGGATTCCATTTATGCCGCCGGAAGTGGAAGAGGAGGGGTTGAGGAATACGGGGAGAGTGTTGCATTCGTCGGAATACCTTGCGAAGATTGATAGGGTGCTCGATGAGGTGATGAGAGACTGTAAGGGAGAGAGAGAGTTGAGGTTGGCCGTGGTGGGAGGAGGTCAGTCGGCTACTGAGATTTTTGTGGATTTGAGAAAGAAGTTGGGGGAGAGGTGGGGAGGGAAGAGGTGGAAGATGAGGCCGAGTATTGATTTGTATATTCGACGCGTGAGTTTTTGTTCCTCTTTCTTGCTCTACTGAAAAGCTTGGACTGATGTACGATCCTCAGATGGCTTTAAAAGCAACCGAAGAATCACAATTCGCCAACGAAGTCTTTGACCCCTCGATGTCGCAAGGCGTCTATGGACTATCACCATCCAGTCGCGAAACCATTCTCACCGACTCACGAAGTACGAACTACTCAGTCGTCAACCCCCGGACGCTTTCAGCTTTATACGAAGCGATGTACGATCAAAAAGTCGAAGAGGATATCGCCGCCCGCGACGGCCTTTTGGACTCGCTCATCTCGGACCCGAAACTGTCGATTCATCCTTATTCGGAATTATCTTCCGCTTATCCACTGGAGAAAGGGGAGGGAATCAACTTGTCGATCACGAATACACTCACCTCAAGTTCGACGTCCGGCATCGTCGACTTGGTTATTTGTGGCACTGGATATACACGACAAGGC
>JASZXU010000268.1:0-27600 GCA_035521515.1 Phenoliferia sp. Uapishka_3 | reverse complement strand
GGGAGAGAGGGAGGGGAAGGAAGAAAGACGAAGGGAACACAAAGCGATATAGAAATAGTGGTGACGAACAATGAACGTGCACAGGCAACAGAAACAATGGTCTGGGGACGGAGGAGGGTAGGGACAGCCGGTACTTGAGGATGTCGGGATCGGGGGGTGCCGAACAGTAACCTCGCGTTTCGCTCGTGACCGGCGACCGTTCGATGTCGGTCCCTTTTTTTGTAGTGGTACGCTTGAAGCGCTTCTATACTGATGAGTGGTAATCGTACCTCCGCGTGTTGTTCGCCGAAGTTTCCGAGAGAGCGCTGTCGTGTTGAGGAGGACGCTACGGGAGGGGTCGAGGAGTGGAGGAGTGGAGGAGCGCTTGAATTATGAAGTAGTAGTCCAGGATAGATACATAGGGTTTGGGGAGAGAAAGAAGACAGAGAAGTCTGGAACATCTCAATGTCAGTCCTGGTGCGCTTCAAAGCCAGCTTGAAGAACCCGCGACGCACCCAGTGACTAGCACAGTCTATACCGTCCATCTCAAACCAGCCTTGGAAACCCTCCAGGACTGCTTCCTCGACTTGGACCAGCACTCGGCGCCGGCGAGCCAGCCCGCGACGTAGTATTACTGTTTCCACCGTTCGCGCGTTTGTGACCTGGCGGGAACTGCGGTGGAGGGTGGCATGCTTGGGCGAGCATCTGTAGACCGAGCGCACCGTGTGCACCAGAATGTTGGTAGTGGTACCGCAGACCGTTCATACTGGGACGGAAAGGGTCAGTTCTCTCTCATGTGGACACTGGGCAGGAAAGACAGGAGGAGCTCACTTCTTGTACCTCTTTCCACAGCTCTGAACATGACACACGTATGGCTTTCCTTCACCCCTCTCACTTCCTTCCTTACCGACGTTGTTCTGGTTGCAGTGACCATGCAGGCGATGGTACTTCAGACCGTTCTGTTGCTTGTAACTCTTATCGCAGCCTGGAACGGAGCACTTGAACGGTTTCTCGCTTGGCGGTGTGTACGGTCTCCCAGATGGTGAGATCTGAACGCCAGTGCCGAGAGGATGAAGAGCTGTTAATTGTGTGGGACCAAGAGCGGAGGCGAGATGAGGAGGGAGGCCGGTAGGGATGCCGCCGTTTTGCAGTGTGATAGTCGTAGGTGGTAGAGTGAGCGAAGGATGCGGTGGGGGAAGGGATCGTTCTCGATCACTTCGGCCGCCACCAGATGATGAACCTTCGCCATCGTCCGACGGAGGCGAGTCTGCTGGGGTACCAGGGAAAAGGAGGGACGGTGCGAGGCCGGTTGAGGGATTCAGTGGAGCAAATGATAGGCTGCTTTCGTTGATTTCGTGCGTCGGGGTGCCAGGAATTGATGAGTCCGGAGTTGAGTAAGCGGAGGCGGCGCGCGCGGCCGTGAGAGCATCGAGCCCGACTAAACCTCCCATCCCGCCCATTCCAAGACCACGAGACTGGGCGTGCGCGTTCATGGCGGTGCTGAACTTTTTCTTGTTGCCCGCAAGTGATGCCGAGGCAAGTTGGGACGAGGCGGTGAGGGGCGAATCGAAGGCAGACATGGCCGGGGGCTGGAAGGAGGTTAGGCCGGACGAAGAGAGCGAAGAAGTGGTGGCGAGTGAGGAAAGTGGGAGGTGGGAATTATGCTGAAGATGAAATGGTGGCGCATCGTCCATCTCCATGTCGAGCTCCATGCCTGAATCGAGATGGATATTCTGTGTAGCTGGGCTATCCGGCGCGCTCCCGCCATTACTTCCGCCCTCTGAAGTAAACCCTAGAGCACTTTTCTTGAGCTCGTAGACATTCCGTGCCCCACCCTGCAGTCTCGGACTTGGAGGGCCCGAAATTGTGCCGTCGCTCCCGCCATCGTCCATGTCCATCTCTACCTCCATCCCGCCCTCAGTACCAGCGTCATCCTCGAAGGCAACGTGACATTCCTCAAAATGCTCGAGGAGGCCATGAAGGTCTTGGAGGTCAAGACCGCAGCACGAGAAGTTGCGGAAGAATTGCGCCTCGAGTTTGGGGCGCTCCTCGAACGACCGTCCGAGGGACATGCTCATGGATGAGAAGCCAGGAGACGAGGAAAGTGCGGTGAGGGATGATGAAAGTGCGGAGAGGGAGAATGGCGAGTTGAGTCCGAAGGAGCGGGAGAGGGAAGTGCTGAGGGCTGGATGAAGTAGCGGAGACCTGGTAGGGCTAAGAGGGAGTGGGAGTGCCATTGTTAGCGCACTGAAATCAAGAGGAGACAGTATGATGTTGATGACGGAATTGTGCGAAGTGTACGCGGCCTTGGAGAGTCGCCACAGGGTACTTGGAGCGGCGTTTCTCGCTCGACCTCGAGTCACTGCCTCGGCTCGACCCGACTGCAATGTATGCCGCCTGCGTCTGCATGTCCGTGGACACGTGTCTCACAAATATTGGATAGCTGGTTACCGGTGCACGACGCGCAAGGCGGGGGCGCACCGGAGCCGCGACTTGGAGGGTAAGGCGTTGGGCGGGAGCCGGAGCGGGCGAGGATGACCGGCGGCCGTAGGAAGGAGCGAGCGAGCGAGGACTTACTCTGTGTATGCATTGTCACGCCTACCGATGAACATAGGCGCTGGCATGGTTGCTGTAAGAGCCGTGTTGTTGGGAGAATTGAGGGTGACCGCTAAGCTAGGTACGGCCAGAGGCGGCTGGAGGCAGCGCGGACGGGTGGTCACAGATTGGGGGTGGGAGTGCGCCGGACCGGGGGCTGCTGACTGGCTGCTGACTTGCTGCCTTGCGCTGATTAACGGCAAGGAGGAAGGGTCGGGAGTGAATGGAGGAAGGGAAGGGAAGGAGCAAGTGCGAGACGTTGCGTGGTGAGCGAAGCGGTGGAATCAGTCGCAGTGGCGGAAGTTGACGATCGAAAGGAGGTGGATTTGATGGAAACTAGGAGGGTCGGTGTCGCGGCTTCCTCTCCTTCTCTCTCCCGTTTCTGAATACTCCTGAGAGGACAGGAGCTTATGTTGTTAGGTGGGGGGAGGGGACCGGTAAGTAGAGTGTAAAGCACCTCTTCGGACAACTGCGCTGCGGGACGGCAAGTACTCCCTTAGGCGTACCTGAGTTGACTCTCTCGAAGTGCAACTCAGAACATTCTCTCCCGCTCTCTCTGAAATTGTGAATAGAGGAACGTCATGCCGAAGTTCACCGACTGCTATCCACATGATCTCCACCTAATTCTGATATTCGAGTCGTCTTTTGGCCCTATTTTCCTGTTCACATCTTTCCCGTCGCCGAAGAACGGATCGCGGACTTCCCATGCGGACTCTCCATATGGTAATTCTGGGTGTCAAGTATGCGGAATGGGGCCAAAACCTTCGAGGAAAGGAAGGTAAATTTACAACACACACGAGTTAGAAGTTAGAGAACGCGTACGAAGCCGTGCCTGGGTCCTCCCACAGCGGAGAAGAGTTGAGACTTTCATCGACATCGAACGTCTCAAATCGGTTTTCTAGTTGACGCACGACAAAACTGACAAGACGACAGACTTCCGAAACAAGATACCATTTGCATTATGTAGCAAGTTCAACTTTGTGGTTGGCTGGTAGGTGGTGTAGTTTTTGAGAAAAGTCATTATGGTACAGTCTTGACGAGTCTCAAGACCGGGTCAAATTGGGGCACCTTGTGGGGGAAAGCAAACACTTGCCTCGCCCGGTCGACCGCGGGGGCGAGACTCATCATAGATACTTGCTGAAATTTGGCGAGATGAATTGGAACGTCATGCGTATCTCGTCCCGAACTGTGGACTCACTGTAGACTCATTTTTGGTTTGGACCCGTGACTGGTCTTCCGCACCTCTCTTCCGTATGTCTATGTACGTCCGAACGCTGCCGAAGTTCGTGGTGCTTCGCAAGCGTTACCTGGGTAAAGTGGCCATTGATCGTTTCCTCCGGCCGCGTCCCGAACAATCTCCCAACAAATTTGGAGCTCATACTTATTGCCCGGGCTACCGGCGCGGTATCAGCTTCGTTCGACGTCGACGCTCGCCTGTGCCAAATAATTTTCCCCTTGGGACCAAACTCAAAGCGCCGAGACCCAGAAGCCCGAAAAAGGGTAACGATGTGGAAAAGAGCAACGACTGTCAATATGAAGCAAGAGAGGAAGCAATGGCAAGCGGTGGCGGGTAGGTGAAGCCGTAGGCGTCACCCGGCAGTCAACACGAAGGCAAGCCAAATTGCTCCCGTGACACTAAGGCGTCATGTCTTGCCGTACCCATCTTTAGGTCGTGGCAAAAGGTGATGAGCGGGTATCGTCAACAGGGATCTTATTTGAAGCCAAATGCAACGCCCGAGCAAAGGAAACGGCGCTACATACTTGCGAACAATATTTCCAAACAAACAGGCAACGGTATTTCGAATCATGTCGTCGCAAGTGCGAGCAGGTGGGCGGCGAGTATAATTACGGACGAGCCGCTCACAACCGCGCCGCCGGGAAGCGTACGGACACACTATCGAATCTCGCTTCCATCTCTGCCCACCTCTGATTCTGAAACACGCAAGATAAGAGATACTTAGTAGACCAGGAGAAGAAGCGGCATGTGATATGAGGCAAGGAGGCAGACGCACAAGTGCGTCTTTAGCTTTGACCTCGTTTGGCCGCTACTTTAAGTACTCGCTCCCGTCCGACACCAAAACGTGTGCCTTACCTCATCGATTCCGACGCGTCGCAGGAGGGGTATAGAACGCTAACTAGTCCAAGTGGACTAGTCAACCTCCCAAGTCCGCTCATCGTTCCAACCCTGAGCATGCCTAAACTCCGCTCTGGGCGCTCTCTTTCGCGCTCACTTCATCGCCAACATCCAAACCTCCCGACTTTCCGTCGCGTATCATCAAGGAAGGCTGACAAGAGGCCTTTGACACGGTTGAAAGCAAAAGTCCGCTAAGACTCGCACGCGTTCCGACTTTCATAGCAGGCCCAAAAACCCAAATGCTTACAAGTCACTGATACCCAAAGCCTCCCTATCCTGTCAAAGTACTGACCCATCACGCCCATCAAGAATTGCTCGGCCACGGAGAAAGGAGAGCGAAGTTTGTCGGTGTCGGCAAAAGAGAGAGGTGGACGTTGGCGGTACCGCTGATTTTCTGGGCTGGACGTGTTATAGAATAGAAGCGATGGATAGCAGGAAGAGTCGGAAAGAGAGATGAGGACGTCGTGGTGGCTGCTGGAAAGGAAGAGGGATCGGGCGCGTCGAGAGCAGGGCAGCGTTTTTCGTTTGCGTCTTCTCGTGACAGTGGCGGTAAGTTTGGTATGGAAGGTCCAGACGAAATTGGATTGGCAGTGGGCCTGTTGTGGTGTAAATGGTAGAGCAGTTGAAGGTTACGTGTGCGGATGGTGAAGAAGGAACGAAATTTTCAAAAGAAGAGTCAACTCTGCAACTCGGCCAGCGAGACCGCTCGGACCATACACTGGAGGGATCGGGTCAAGATCTTTGGCGCTATCAGCCTACCTGAAAATCTAAACATTTAGTATCTGCGTCCACACAGAGGATGAACAAAAAACAACAACGCGAGTATACTCGAGATCATCACGCATTGTATTCTACGGCGACACCACGACCACAGTCAAGCCACGACCTTCGTCAAGTCTTCCTCGAAGTCGCTGCTACTGCAATTACTCCTGGAAAGGGGCTATGTATTTGCTGATGACCAAATCAACTCTTTCACCCTTGAGCATTTCTTGACTCAAAAAAAATCACGCCGTGCCAACGAAGGGAAACGCCCAGTCAAACCGCTGCCTAGCTGGGGAGGCACCCGAGGAAACCTCAAAATTCCAGCTCCATCCTCATAAAGTAGGACTTTTGAAGAGCTTGGAAAGTGACGTGTTATTGATTATGGTGGCCCCCTTTACCAAATTTGACAGCTCGGAACCTGAAGCAATCTTGGTTGAGAAAATACTGCCAGCTCTTGTGAAGCACTCAGAGCACTGGAAAAGATCTAATTTCACCTCACCATCGCATAGCAACCTCTCTAAACCTCACGCAAAAACATCATGGTGCCGGCGCCGCGTTTCGTCCGACGGCGCTTTTGGCCTTGACTCAAGACTTTGAGAGGAAGACTACATACAAGGGGAGAATAACGGAGGTTTTTTTTTTGGGTTGAAGACCAGGTATGGCATTTACAGGGCAAATTCACTACTGATCAGCACGAGTTATGACGCTCGAAGTATGGAAAGAACTCAGATCTACATAGTCCGAATACCACGGAGGGGTGAATACGGCACAGTCTTTATTCTATGCGTACAGACCGAAAGCAGAAAATACACGAGGGGGCGAGCGCAATGGATTTACAAGGGACGGTAGTCAAGGGGAGTCGCCGCGAAGAGGGTTTGTAACGGGAGGAGCAAAGCTCATGCCCCGGTCTGGCCCAGACGGGAGACATAAAGGAGCCGAGAAGATCCTCCTCTTTCTCTAGCTGTGTATTCTCAAGTGTCAAAACCTACATGTAGTCCGTCAGCCGCTTTCTCCGAGTTAGTCTCCAGGGGCGGCGCTTCCGAATGAATCCGCTCAAGCTCCTGTTGACTTTTCATAAAAGTTCCGATGCTCGTTTGCGGGCAAGTGCTACTCCTAAATACCCGAAGTTCGTACCCCAGGTGCTACTAGCAAGGTCTCCGATCCCCCATTCTTCATTACACCCACCGAAGGGAGGTAAGGACATTGTGGCGACGTCGCAGTCGATGCTCTTATTACTATAGATGACATTTCCTTAAATTTCTTTTATATATCACGCTGAAACTTGCAATCCTCATCTCACCTCTTCCGAGGCTAGGGATCCCAAAGATCTTGAACATTCTCCGGTGCGCCCACATCTGACGAGTTTGGGGACCGCGAGTCTGCGTCAAACTCACGAAGTCGGAGGAAGTGTCCGCGTTCATACACCTTCAGACAGTATGATCTCTTGGATCACTACGTAATAGCAGACAAGATATAAGAGGTGCTGGTAGCGCCAAAAAAGAGGTAAAGTCATCGTAGATTGTACAGTATGACGTTTCAACGTCGCCCAGTCAGTAGCTGTCACCAGTCAATGCCCCCCCCAAACGCACAAATATTACTCATATCATCCCAAGGTTCAAAGTACCTTCAGCAGAATTTGAACTTCCAGTACCAGGCTTCAAGGACAAAGACTTCGATGGACCTCTAGGCCCCTGCGAAGCTTGCGAAGGCGGAACGTCCTGAACGGGAACCCTGGGCGCTGGCCGACTCCCTGCCAAAACTAGATCCGGAGGTGCCTGTTCGCTTGCTTGAAGCTTTCCTGTAAATACCTGACGACTCAGAATGTCCTTGGGAGCCGTCTGCGAGAATGTGAGCGCTTTTGGTGCCCCCGCGTTCTCGCAATCGTGTACATGACTAACGCCGGTAGTAGTCCCAGATCTTGCTCGCAGCCTCCTTTGAAGGTCAAGTATACTTTCAAGGAAAGAAGAGTACCCCTGGGCGTCGCCTACGTGGCGATGTTGTCAAGAGCCGAGTATGCACCGAAGTTAGCTGCACCGCCGCGGCTTCGAAACGACGCCACGGAAAGGTGGTCGCGGAACAGTCGCGGTTCGTTACTGCACTTTGTCGTTGGTGTGATTGTGTGTTTGACATACATGTGATGGAGAGTATACCAAGAAAGGCAGCAGTGTAAGGAAGGGCCTCGTTCTATTGTTGATCCCATGAAATGAATGAAACCATCGTCATCGAGTGCGCAGTGAAGAGCAAGCGGCAGGGGGCTTCCCGCACGGCGAGCCCTCCGTGCGCGCTGCCCGGTGCCTCTTACTCAAACGCGTTTTCTGTCCTTATTTTTGGCGCGTCTGTGGTTATTTGAGCAGCAGAAGGAGACGTTGCTCGCACGTGAGTCCAGCAGTGGCATCAAACGGCCGACTTGGGCGCGGCGCGTGTTCATTTACTCACTCGGCGACTCACTTCTAGCCTCCAGCACCGCATCCGCGTCTTTTTCATGCCTGCGATAACCAACTCTGAACCCGACTCGCCGCCAGACGCCAGCTCACGACCAGTACTGCCCTCTCCGCACTCATCCTCGTCGAATTCGCTCTTCACCGCGTCGACCATCTCGACCCCCGCCTCGAGCGTCGGCTTATCCACATTCCCGTCCTCCGCCAGCGTTTCCCCCTCCACAACCAACTCCGCCTCTCCCTTTGTCGCCATGACTGCCCCGCCAGAGCCTGAAGTGACCTTGGGCCGCCCGCGCAATCACTCTGGGTCCACACCCGCATCCCAGCCCGTGCTGTCCTTCCCACTTTTCCTACTTTCCCTCGTCACCGCCATCGAAGCAAATCCAGCGTCTATATCACAACACCTCGGAAATTTAGCCTACGTTCATGCCGCACCAGCATCCTTCACCCAGCAGAGCGAAGAGACGCAACCGGCTGAGACGGACGCAATAGTAAAGGCGCTGGCTAGAATCGCGGAGAGGCTACAAAGAGCAGACGCAGGGGCCCCACCAACGAGTCCTACGGCGGTGATTGACAATGGGCAAGTTGTGAGCATGGCGGAGGTGGCGGAAGCGCACGCGAAGGAGATCGCGGCGCTCAAGATGCTGCACGCGGAGGAACTACGACGTTCTCAGGTCTCTCATGATGAGGAAGTTAGGTATGTATGCAGGAAAAGCTAGGCTTGGCGTGGGACTCATATTGGGAGCTGACCGGATACTGGCAGATCTATCGCTATCGTCACGTCTGCCATCGCTCGCGGAGAGTGAGTCCTTATGGTTTATATCGAACTCCGGGTAAGCCAAAGCTGAACCTACCACCAAACAGTCTCTCGAAAACTATTGATGCAGAAGTAGAGGGCGAAATGGCCATTCTCAAGACCACCGTCAAGTGAGCCGCGCTCCCTCACTTAGACAATGGCTCCGCAGCTCACGCCACTCTCAATTTTCCTCCCTGCGAACCCCTTCGTACCACCAAGCCAAATGGTACTCAAGCTTCGTCTCTTCTCCTCCGAAGTGACGCGCGTCAGTTTGGTAAGTTTGACTTGAAACGTCTCTCGCTAGCGAGCGAGTCCGTTCAAAGGGACATCCTGCTGACCTGGCCTAAATGTTGGCTTCTCGAAGGATGTTGGAACAATGGGTCAACTTGGAGGACAGGCTGTGGTTACAGGTGTCGAGGGAACTTGGAAGACATGTGAGTTTCATTGAAGTCCTTCGGTAAGATGGCGGGACATCCAGGTTTGGGTAGCTGACCTTCGGCCTTCGCAAAGTGACCGAGACTGTCAGTTGTTCGTTCGTTTGGTTCTCTCTGCCCTTGCTGATACCTCGGCTACATAGGTCAACCAAATGGTGGGCTTTCTAATCTGGAGAAGAAAGAACCCGGGCTTATTCGGTTTTTTCGCAGGCAACCAATCTCACAGTTCAAGTTCGGTGAGTAGAAAGCAAGCATTTATGAATATCCAGTGTACTAATGCAAACGTCACAGCTCCATCGCCATTGTCACCTCAGCCAG
Organism: Phenoliferia sp. Uapishka_3; assembly: GCA_035521515.1. Lineage (NCBI taxonomy): Eukaryota > Fungi > Basidiomycota > Microbotryomycetes > Kriegeriales > Kriegeriaceae > Phenoliferia > Phenoliferia sp. Uapishka_3. The sequence goes on along the minus strand of JASZXU010000268.1, from coordinate 18,144 downwards.
CAAGTTTAGCTCACTTTCATGCAGGCGCGATACTCAGCTGATGCCCTTTTCTCTTTCCCTAAAGTTGCTCATGGAGAGTACGCCACACCTCCTCACAGAAAAACAAGGCGCAAGTGCTAACCCCGTCCCATAGTTTGTCGAAAACGATTGACGCCCAAGTGGAGGGAGAGATGGCAACATTGAAGGAAACCGTGAACGACATGGTGTTCAAACTTCGAACGTTCTCCAGTGAAGTGACGAGGGTGTCACTCGAAGTCGGTACAAAGGGACAGCTCGGAGGTCAGGCGGTCGTGCTTGGTGTGGAGGGTACTTGGAAGGAGCTTGTGAGTGCGGTCTCAGGGAGGGTGAGGGGACGGAAAAAGGGTTACTACTCACCAATTCGAGGATTATTTAGACCGACAACGTCAACCGAATGGCGCTCAACTTGACTGACCAGGTGAGTTTCGACTGTTTTCATTGAGAAAAGTGATGGCAGTAGGCTCAAAATACTTCTTCGACTCCTCGAAACAGGTCCGAGAAATCGCAGCGGTTACGAAAGCAGTCGCAAACGGAGATCTCACCAAAATGGTCGATATTGGAGCTTCGGGAGAAATCAGGGAACTTAAGACAACCGTTAATGATATGGTCAGTCGATTTTGGGAAAGACAAAATGAAATCTAATAACTAACGATTCGATTCTAGGTGGCGCAATTGCGAAGGTTCGCGGCGGAGGTTACTCGTGTTGCTTTAGAAGTCGGTACGGAAGGACAGCTGGGTGGAACGGCTAATGTTGAGGGTGTGAGGGGAGAATGGAAGACTTTGACGGATAACGTCAACACGATGGCAAGGAACCTGACGAACCAGGTGAGCACTTTCCGTCTCTGTAAAAAGTGAAATATGTGCTGAGTTTAATCCATTCCGCAGGTGCGCTCCATCGCAGACGTGACACGAGCCGTGGCGGAGGGAGATTTATCGCGGAAGATTGGAGTGGAAGTCAAGGGAGAGATGCTCGACCTCAAGGTATGTCTCCTCCTCCACCGTTTTGAACTTTGGAACCTGACAATAATCATCTTCTGCAGCGAACTGTGAATGGAATGGTGGACTCCCTCAGGCTCTTCGCCGCTGAAGTTACTAGGGTCGCAAAGGAAGTCGGTATTGATGGGCAGCTGGGCGGTCAGGCTTATGTGTTTGTCCTCCCCGCTTTATTATACGCTTCTTGCTATGCATGCTCATATTCCTAACTTTGCAGTGTCAACGGCAAGCTTTTCTCTTCTTCCCTTTGAAACGTGAGTCCGCGGCTGATTTTCGTCCTCTCATCAGTTTCTGGTGAATGGAAATCTCTGGTCGACTCGGTAGGCCTCATGCTATTTCTTACTTCCTGGAAGCTAAATCATCTTTCGTTTGGTAGGTCAATCAAATGGCAGGCAACTTGACGGATCAAGTGCGGTCCATTGCGAAGGCCACAGTGCGTTTCTTTCTCTTATGATGCTCTCCGTTGCTTCTTCTATACTTAGACCTATACATGATTAACAGACAGCCGTCGCTCGAGGAGATTTGAGTCAAAAGGTCACTATCGAAGCGAACGGCGAGGTTCTCCGACTGGTCAACACCATCAACTCCATGGTTGATCGCGTGAGTGGAATTCTAGATGATTTCATTCACCTTCAAACACTCACTCATCATCTTTTGACAGCTCGCTACTTTCGCCAGCGAGGTCACTCGAGTCGCTCACGAAGTCGGAACCAAGGGTAACCTGGGTGTCACAGCCAAAGTTGACAACATCGAAGGTACATGGCAAGAGATCACATCAAACGTTAACACAATGGGTACGGTCTTCGTGTTTTTTTACGTGCTGTCGAAGACTCCCTGACACCGAAATCCACAGCTACCAACCTTACATCGCAAGTGCGCGCCTTCGCTCAAATTTCCGCTGCCGCCACCGAAGGCGACTTCAGCTCATTCGTCACGGTCGAGGCCAGCGGAGAGATGGACTCGCTCAAGACCAAGATCAACAAGATGGTTTTCTCCCTCCGAGACAGCTTGCAGAAAAATACGATGGCGCGTGAGGCAGCTGAGCTCGCCAATAGGAGCAAATCAGAGTTCTTGGCCAACATGTCGCACGGCAAGTCCAGTCAGAGATAGTACATGAGTTAGTGTCTAACACTCCGTTTCTCTTTTGCTCCATGTAGAGATCCGAACGCCGATGAACGGGTGCGAACTTTTGATCGGCACCAGAGTGCCAAGCTGACAAGTTACTCATTCAGAATCATCGGATTGACGGGAGTCACTCTGGAGACTGAGCTCACACGGCAGCAGCGAGAAAACTTGATGATTGGTGGGTCCCCTCCGTTGGCTCTTTGTACGACATTATTCACCATTCCTGCTCAGTTTCGAATCTCGCCAATTCCCTCCTCCTCATTATTGACGACATTTTGGATATTTCAAAGAGTACGCTACCATACCCTCGCACTGTCTCGTCCGACGATGCTGATGCTCTTTCGCTTCTTCTTAGTCGAGGCTGGACGGATGACAATCGAGGCGATTCCCTTCAGTGTGCGCTCGGCCGTATTCGGAGTGCTCAAGACTCTTGCGGTCAAGGCAACACAGTCGAAGCTCGACTTGATGTACGCGGTCGAGAGCGACATTCCCGACCTGTTGGTCGGTGATCCGTTCCGCCTTCGCCAAGTCATCACCAACTTAGTGAGCTTTTTTCCTTCGTTCTGAGCCCCCCCTGAGTATGTGAGACTGACCGTCAGTTATGCTCTTCAGGTTGGAAACGCTATCAAGGTAAGTGATGAGACAGACTGCCCAGATAATGAATTCGCGAAGTTGACCTCACCTCTGCCATCAGTTCACTCAGCGGGGTCAAGTTGCCTTGTCCTGCAGGCTTCAAGATGCGGATCTCGGAGACAGCTCCTACCAACTAGAGTTCTGCATATCCGATAGCGGTATTGGTATCAAGCCCGACAAGCTCAATCTCATCTTCGACACTTTCGCTCAGGCCGACGGTTCCACAACACGAGTGAGTCCCGTACATCGCTCAGCAGCTCCTTCGTCATACTCAACCACATTTTAGAAATACGGTGGAACTGGCCTCGGACTCACAATCTCAAAACGACTCGTTGGTTTGATGGGTGGCGAGCTGTGGGTGACCTCACAATATGGTCGAGGATCGCAATTCTACTTTACCATTACTTGGTACGCTTTCCCGCCACCTCATTCTTTTCCTGTAAATGCTCACCATACTTAAGCAGCCCTATCGGAGACTGGAACCTTGACCAAGTGCGACAGAAGACACTCATTCCCCACCCGGGTCGTCGAATCTTATTTATCGACACCCTGCACCACGACCCGAGCGTCGCCGAATCGGTCGAGCAGCTTGGGCTCGAGATTACTGTCGTCGATCGACTTGAGGAGGCATGCCAACTCGACCAGGCTCACTCTGGTTACTTTGACACTGTACTGGTCGACTCGCTGGACGTTGTCGAGCGGTTGCGAGATGTGGAGCACCTGCGATATATCCCTCTCGTCCTTATTACTCCACAAATACCCCAACTCAACCTCAAGGTCTGTCCTCCCCCGTTTTCAGGATAAGAAGCTCTCGCTGACCGCATCTCACCCACAGTATTGTCTCGATTACGGTATTGCCAACTGTGTCCGTCTTTGTAAACATAAACATCGTGTGATTTGCTGACCTCTTAACCTGCGTAGGTCGAATCGCCAACCAACGCCCAAGATATGTGCAACGCCCTGTTGCCGGCACTGGAAGCTAGCAATCGCATCCCAGCCCAAGGATCAGGAGACCTATCCTTCAAGGTCCTTCTTGCTGAAGACAGTAAGAGTTGTGTTAATCTCGTTTGCTTGCCAGAAGCTGACCGAAGCACGAACCGTAGATGTCGTCAATCAAAAGGTCGCGATGAAGTTCTTGGAGAGTGCCGGACACCAGACAGAAATTGTTGAAAACGGTGCGCTCGCACTCGAGGCTGTCAAGAAGAACTTCTATGACGTGTAAGCTTCCACTGCGACGCTTAAGTACCTGGATCACCGCTAAAGTCGAGCACTTTGCAGGGTCCTCATGTAAGCCCTGGAGGCATGTGCTACAAACCGGGGCCGTTGATGCTGAATTATACGTTCCGCAGGGACTTGAGTATGCCTTTCATGGGAGGAGTAGAAGCCACGGGCATCATTCGAAAATTCGAGGAGGCAAACGGACTCGACCGACTACCTATCGTCGCTCTTACTGCCCACGCCATGCTCGGAGATCGTGAGAAGTGCATTGAAGCGGGCATGGGTGAGTTATAAGATTTGTTCAAGAAGAACATGTGCTGACTTGTCTCTTTCTCAGACGATTATTTGACAAAACCGCTGCGTAAGTTGAGCTCGACACTGTGGAGCTTTCAGCGCCTGATCATCCTGTGATTTCCTTACGCAGGCAAACCGGATCTCCTTTCAACTATCAATAAGGTACGCGCTCTTCGCTTTTCGAATCCCCACATTCGCTGACTTGTTGAATCTGCAGATGTACATTCTGCTCCACCAAACAAATTCTTTTTTTCTGCGTGCTGACACAACCATCATTCTTCCAGTGTTATGCAGCGACGAGCGGGTAAGGCACTCCTTACCTCGGCTTCACTCGTGTACTGACTAGATATCGTTCTCTCTAGGTCTCTTCCAGAACACCTCTGTCGCAAGGCAGCTATAGAATACTAAATGGCGCGGCGCGCGTGCTGCCTTCACACTGGTATTTTTTCTGTAAATACGGGGCCAAGCCTCTCATGTTAATGTGTTTTGATGTCAATTCTATTCAATCATCGGAAACCTGTCTCGCGTGGTTTACAGCTGTCGCCGATGCTGCAGTAGACACCATCTGGTGCGCCGGCCACAAGAATAAGGGTGCCGAAGGAGGGCCTGTCTATCTGCTTTTCTTCCTTCTATTTCACCCAGCTCAACATCTCCTCCACACTCTGCATCTTTTCTCTCACCTTGCCCTTCTCCTCTCCCCTTCTCCTCTCCTCGCGGTCGATATTTTCCCAGTCTTGCCAAGTTACGACTTTTGAATCACCGCGTAATGCCTCTATTGAGAAGTCATCTTTCATTGCTGGGACGGAAGTTGGGGAAGCGAGATCGGATGCGAGGAGGTCGGCAGTGGCGAAAGCGTCGTACATAGTTGTTGCGATTACGCCGTTTGGACCTCGGGCTAGCCATCCGGATGCATACAAGCCTTTAATCTGCGGGTTCAAGGCAGTACATCAGTGCTCGAATATTATAGTACGACTCCAGGGGATGAGAAGAGAACGAACGGGTGCGCCATCTTCCGACAAGACTCGACCTCCCTCATTCCGGACCACGCCCCTCCTCTTATCAAACGGTATTCCAGGAATCTCGACACTCCTATACCCAACACTCGATAAGACCAAGTCCGTTTCCTCTACCTCTGTCCTCCCCGTCGCTCTCGCAATACAATCCGCCGGATCACCTCCTCCCTCTGGCATTAACAACTCATTGAATCCCCATTTGACGCGTCCAAGTCGCCCAGGATCAGAGTCCCGACTGAGGAGCTCCAGGGGAGATTTCAAGAATTCGAAGCTCCATTCTTTGTCTGTGGATCCAGCTTTCGATAGGCTTCCCTTTTTCAAGACTTCCAAAGCTCTCTTTTTTCCTCGACCTCCTCTCATTTCCTTATTTGCTTCATAATCTCTCAAGCTTCCAGCTAGTAGTTGCTGGTCGATCGAGAAACCGACATTGGGTAAAGCCATCATCTCACGAACTTCTTTTGTGGTTGCGGCAAGCTGTAAAGGCCCTCGCCGACCCACGATTTTTACTCGCTTCACGGTTGAGCGAGACAATTCGGCCAGTACTGATTCCGGTAAATCGGTCGAAGAAAGGGACGAAAGAGGGGAAAGGAGTAGTCGTGCGATATCGAGTGCGACGTTTCCTTGGCCGATTAAAGTGACGGTGGTGAGTTTTGAAAGATCGATATTTTGTGGCAGGGAATTCGAGGAGGAGGCAGGATGCGAAGGAGAAGGGTGGGCGTTGTACCAGGCTACGAAATCTCGAGCTGGGAGGACATGCGAGAGTTCGTCTTCACCGGGGATGGAGAGTGGACGGGAATTGGATGCGCCGTAGGTGAGGAGGAGGGCGTCGTAGTGGGGTTTTAGGCGATCTAGAGAGATCTTGAGAGAATATGCGGAGAGTGAAGGGGCGGATTTCGACGCGGAAGTAGTGGCGGAAGCGAGTTCGACGTTGCCGAAGAATCTGAAACGAGGATCTCGAGCTGTTTCTTCGAATTTGTGTTCGCAGTTCTATTGCAATCATTCTCGTTGATTAGCTTCGCCCTTGTGTGACCGACTTTCAACCAAGCGCACCTTGACCTCGGGATGATCAGGCGCCACGCCGAACCTAGCAAGCCCGAATGGGACTGGAAGCGCCTCGAATAGATCTACTCGAGTGTTTTCTGATCCAGGAAGGGAAAGAAGTCGTGTGGCGGCGTAGAAACCTGAGGGGCCAGCGCCGATGATGCCGATGTGGAGAGGGAGAGAGGAGAGAGAAGTAGTAGAGCTTGAGGACCGGTGGGGCGAGCAGGAGAAGTTGCGGCAAAGTGGGAATGGCAGGGAGAAGGATGGAGGTCGACGTCGGAGGAATATCATCCCGAGTGGGCGGAGGTCGGAGTTTTGAGAAGCAGTCGCGTTGGTTGGCGTTGGCCGCGTCTGCTGGATTGTGGCATCCCACGGCAGTAATTCGCAACATCTTGAATCTCTATTAATAAACCCTGGGTCAATATATCTTAAGGAGAGGTAGTCCGCTTTCAAGAGACTAAGCCCCACTTCGATAAAGGTGCTCTGCAAACACTCTCGACTCTCGAGCGGCGACCGTAAGCAGCTGCCTTGCCCTGCTTCACTTCTCACGCTCTCCGGTCCCGAATACTACGCGACCCTCACTGCAGACCAACTTACAACCGTAACTATCTGCCGCCCCTCGCCTGCTTTCTCCCAGTCCCTCCTTCCAATTTTCCCCTTCTCCGACCCTTCGCGCCGTCAGCTCGACGTCGCGCCTACATGTCGCGCCCCGTCCCAGCAAGCTCCTCCTCACCAACAACAATCCTCGCCCGATGGCCTACCGCAAACTCGCAAACCGCCATCGCCCTGCTCGTTCGCCGGCTGACCGGCAACGGCGTCAACGGCACCAACTCATCCCGACGCGCCATCCAAATTCGTCCCTTCCGTCTCCCCAACGGCTCCAATAACTCTGGGAAGCTCACGGGCGAGAAGAGGAAGGAGGGAGGAAGGAACCTGTTTGTCGTGAGGGCGTTGAGCGAGCGAGAGCACATGGCGGTTTTTGTGGAGGACCCGACAGCACCGAGCAGGAGCGCTTGGAAGGGCAAAGAGAAGATGGCGATCGATGGAGAGGCTCCAGGGGAGACAATTTTCGAACATACAAAACCGCCGCATACTAGATGGTCGTGCTGCACGCTCGGCGGCGCAACTCAATCCAGTCCACTCGCGACACTGTTCGACGCCTTCCTCCAACGCGTTTTGTTAGGAGGGGGACCGAGTTCGAATTCGCCGAATGTGGGAGCTTGGATACCAAGGAGTACGGCGGTATCTATTGAGGGATGGTCTTGCTTGTTTGGTGCGACGGGTGGGACAGCTGGGGATTGGGAGATCAAAGTTGGGCAGGTCAGTATCAAAGGAGGGGCAGCTGGGGGTACTACAAGAGGAATTTTGATCGAGGTGCGTTCGCCTATCCATCATTTTAAGCGTTGAAAACCACACTAAACTTCTGGCGGACCTCGCAGGCGACCTACCTACCAGTTCCCTACCTCCCCGTGGGCTCGACCTTCGTAAAGGACTACGTCACTACACTTCTGCCACCACAAGCAATTACAGCAGGAGAAATTTCTTGGACGTCGCTGGATGACGAAAGATGCTTTGAAGCGGGACTGTTGGAGGCGCCAGATCCGGAGACCGGCTATTACAAAGAGTGGGAGTGGACAGAGAGTCATTCGGCGCTCGCGTATGTTCAAATGTTTCAGAAGGAGGGTTTGCTATGATATGATTTGAGTGCGGTATTTGTGAGGGGAGAGAGATACAGCTATAGGTGTGTATCGAACTCCTCCAATTTTGTTCTCGTTGCTCGGATTTGAGGAAAGCGGGGTGACAACAGAGGTGAGCAATGATCATTGGAGTCTTCCGAAATTTGAATGCTGAAAAGACAGATAAATTCCGCTAGCTATGAAGTGGCCACCAGAAGCTCTTTAACCGTGCACAGGACTCGGCACGAACATCAATCCCCTCTCATTTTCTCAATCAGTGAGCCCCCCGCACACCCAAACTCGTTTCAGAATTCACCGTCTTCGAGATCTAGGGTCCCCTCATTGAAGAAGTCCCTACTTGGCTTGACTTGGCGCCTGCACGCCTGTCACATCCCCTACCCACCAGGGAGCCGTTGACACTCCTATCGGGTCAATGTCAATACCGCTTCAAGGGCTTTCAGCAATTTAACTTTTCACTTTCTTACCATTCTGCTTTGCTTTTCCGAGCTGTGCCTCTGTATCTCGGGCTTGATGCTCTCCTTTCCTTTTCTTCTCTTGGGCTTCGTTGGTTTCGTCGCTAAAGGCAGCGCCTTGACGCTCGCTGACGGAAGGTGAGCCACAGCTCAATATTATTGCACCTCATCTTGCACTTATGTTCAATTTGATCAGCTCGTACACCAGTGGTGTTATCACGGAGAACTTTCACTGGCAGGCAAGTCCCCTGCTTCCCACTTCACCAGGCGTCAATAGAACTCACTTTCATGCCGGTAATTGCGCAGGCCAGTGGAGTTCTCAAGCAAGGTGCTTGCCTAGATTGGGTGCACATCAAAGATTGCTATACCATGCATCTTGAACCTGAGGGTTCGTAGTTTGCTGCGCCACTCGAGTGGGCGTCGGGCAAGGGCTGACTCCGAGCGTTCGCAATAGGTGAGCTCGAGCGCCGTCGGATGGCGAAACGTCGCAGGAATGACATCGGTCGTGGGAGTCATGGAGTGGATGAAAAATCAGGCATTCATTCGAAGAGGTCGGAAGCGAGGCAACGAAATGAATTTCTCTCGTGAGTGGCGGTGGCGTTTTGAGCCCATTATTCAAAACCTCCTTATATCGCTTCACCGTTTCGCAGATGGCCTCCAGCTGATTCTGGTACATCTTGGAGCTAGTGAGTCTTCGTTTTCAAATCTGAGCGCTCAATTGACCTCCCCACCGACATCTCTCAAAACCTCAGCGAGTGGCGATACTTCCTTTCGGACAAGACTACCACCACAGGGCATTTCTTTCACATGGGTAGGCCCATGTTATTTACCATCTTACTTGTATCCTCAATTGATATCTTCTTCAGGCCAACTCATCAGTCGCGGTGGCGGAGTGAGCGGCCCAATCATCACTTTGAACGCCGTCGGCGACAAAGTGTTCTTCAGTGACAAGCTTCGAGGATGCGAAACTTGCGAGTCAATGGATCTCTCCGATTTTGTTGGAAAAACGACGGTTGAAAAAGTTGCTGTAACTTATGGACCGACTGGGAGCATCAAGTGGCAAGTTCAGGACGCGGCGACGGGGGAGACTATGCTCGAGTACAGCGCTACAGGTACGTGAGGTTTGTTACATTAGGCGGTGTGTGCTGATTGATATCTCGCGCGTCAGGAAACATGGGGAGTAAGACCTCCATGAAGTTCGGGACTTACCGCGCCTATGTAGCTGGGCTTGATCGTGCGACGGCGTACGTAGGGGACTATTCTGCTTCGCCAAGGTAGAAAGAATGGTGGAACTGTAGAAAACATAGAAGCCGATCGCCCATCGAGAATCGCGAGTTTTCGATCCCTTGGTGAAGACGAAGTCAAGTGGGATCAGACATCCTTTACGACGTCTTCCGGATACACAGCCTTATTGAAGCCTCCCACCCCAGTGAAGCTGAGCTCTTTGTCCCACCTCAAGTTCTCGCTCCTTTTAAGCGGAAGCTGATTCCGCGGAATGTCATACTCTTTCACCAATTGTGCTTGAATTTGAAACGTCGACCGGCGACGGGGAAAGCAGTGCTGGAGCGAAGCGCTACAGGTATGTTGGGGCGGTTAAGCGTTGTTAGATCTGCTGATTATTCAGGTTTGAGAACAGGAGCTTGGAAAGCGAGACGTCGATAAAGATTGGCATTTGATTTTCGTGCTTAAAAAATGCGCAACGGCGTGTGTTGGCGGCTACTCTGCTTCGCAACACCTCAGCAGCATTCAGCTACCACGTGAAATTACAAAGTGACTATGAACCTCGGGCAGTGTTCGTTGCCAAGTCGCAGAGGCTGAATGAGGTCACGCGGCCAGCAGGTGTCATCGTAAAGTAGTTGGGAACTGGGATGGTGCAGCACAGTCCAATTCACCTTGCCTCAAGTCGGCCAAGGTGATTTCAAATTCCTCCAGTAGCTGAGCTTCGAACATGGGAAGTTCAGTGTCGGATATATGAAGCCGCACAGCTATCAAAACTGAAGTTTGGGGAGGATAGTCTCAGCCTCAAGAGTCCAATTACAAGAGCGGAAAAACTCACTCGTCGCGATAAGCTTCGGATATCGATAACGGATTGCGAATCTTCGCAAGATGTCAGGCGTCGGGACGGGGTCTTCAGAATATTCCAGGTTAATCGAACGGCCGGCCGGCAGGTCGTCCTTTCCGAAAACTTGGTAGAACGCCAAAGGGTTGATTTCCAATGCATCAAGTTGACGTTGAAGTGCAGAGGAGATCGGAGGTGGTTCTGAAAGGTTGAAATGAAAGATAAGTCCTAAAGCATGTCATCCTTCCGTGTCAGTCCTGCTTACCGAATCGGTCTGTGGGAAATCCAAATCTGAACACGCCGGCAACGGAACCATAGATCAGCTATAAGTCAATCGCTCACGTCCATGAGGATGACCTACTCTGGCGACAGGGGGCCATCCATTTTCTTGAAGTACTCGACAACAAGCTCGTCAACATCAAGAGAAAATTCGCGAGCAAACTGAGGGCTCCACTTTATCATCAGGCTATTCTCATCATAAAGGCCGCGAAATTGTACGCACCTGCCTCTTAAGCGGCCCTCTGACAGTCCCGTCTTCGGAGAGATCACACACATCCCCGCCTCTCATCACAAACATCCTCAAACGAATGTAGACTATGTACAAAATGTATCAGTCACGACTCAATACAGAGCTGAACCAGAGAGGGTCACATTCAGCGACAACGTTCCTGTCGGCTGGGTTTTCAAAAGCTCGCCGCCGAAGCTCGTAGAATTTGGTTTTGCGAGCGAAATCTTCCTGTTCTGGGCCGACGCTGTATCCCGTGTAGTGACCATCCCTCCAGATGACAGCGTAGAACATTTTTCCCTGAGCAATCATCGCGATTTGTGCCTCGAGGTCCAGCGTGCGTCTGACAGTCGCTGTGTCCAGGGAAGAAGGGTGCACGTAGTCAGTGCCTCGTCAAAGAGATCTGGCGCCGTGCAAACTGACTGACCTTTTTTTGGCGTTGGATCAGCAAAGGTCGAGGTATATCTGCTTAGAAGCTGTCCACCGCATTCCGTTTTGTGTTGTCCGACGTTCCAGTGCTCCCTCTGGCACACTCTGCACGCGGAAGGCGTCAAACGGGAGAGACATATCACAGACGAAGCAGGTGATACTCACTTATTACAAAAGAAAGTGTTCCTGCTTGGAGATCCAGCCTTTTGCATTGGGCACAGCAAAGCATCTTCGGACCACCCGCGACCTCTGGCTTCGCACAAGATGCACAAAAGTTCGGCGAGCGGTTGCGAGTCGCGGCGTTGCGAGCGATATCGTCGGGCGTAACCCCATCTAGCCATGCCCAAACTCTGCTAACGAATAAGAACAGAAAAAAGTGGCGGTTCGCCTGACTCTTCTCGACCCATACACGCTGAGCTTTATTTCGCGCCCGACTGGAAAGATTAACAGTAGTCCATGAGCCAGCGGCAAGACGTCAGAACTAAGTCACTCACGCAGGAGTTCCCACTAGCTGATCGTAACGCTTGTTCTCTACCCAGTGCACTTCTTGTCTACTTCCCGATGGCGCGACACACCTCTCCGCCAGGTCGACAAAGCCTTGGCCTCCGCGTTCCAGCAACTCCGCCATTCGAATCTCAGGCACGTCGAACCTTATTCTCCTGATGTCCTTCCTCCTGCAAATCGTATCCAATGTCACCTCCATCATCTCCCGTTGCCTCGCGGACCCCAACGCCAGCCACTGCTTTTCTGTCTTCCGCCCCAAGCAAGCATTGTCTACGAGTGCACGTCCCAAGGTGACCTGCCACTTTCGAGCGCAATCGACTCGTGTACGAATCAGCTCCAGCGCTTTTTGGTAGGCAGAAGGGGATAAAGGTTCGTCGTGAGTGTCCATCCATTGAAGCTGACCGGGGAGGTCGCGTTGGAAAGGTCGATCATACCAACGGGCAATGTCGGCTTCCTGCACGCCGTTCCAGCCAAGGAAGTCAGGAGAGGCCATCTCTCGGTATTGAGGATGATTCAAAGTCGTGATTGTCGTGTTTAATACTATACGCGCCGAGATTCACACCTACGTATACGACAGGGGGTGCCCCCACCTCTTGTCTTCCACCAACTCGCCAGAAATGGGCAAGCTCACGGTACGACACTCCTCCGAACCCATAGAATCCAGCTGATGCGATCTGTACACAGTTTAAGGGAGATGCACCCGTGAAGAAGAAGCACAAGAAGAGAAAGGCGGCCGCAACTCAGGAGGAGGACGACGCTGAAGTCGACGGCTGGTTGGTCGTGCCCAACGCAGACCTGGCTCTTGGTCCCATTTACCTTACCCTTCCCACAACCTCCCTCACGCCACCCCTTTGCCTCGCGCTTCAACCTACGACGGGCAAGATCTACCCCTACAACCTGCCTAAGCTCGACACCTCCGCTCTCATCGGTCTCGACGCAGAAGATCTCGAAGCAGTAGTCGAAGACGAGTCCGGAGGTGGTAGAAATGGGCCTCAGGATGTACACCACGTGTGGGTAGCGACTCGCATTCCCGACACGAACGACAAGATCACGCTTCGCTCCGCCACTGGAAAGTTCCTCGCCGCAGATGAGATCGGTGTCGTTTCTGCCGATCGAGAAGCGAGGGGCATGCAAGAGGAATGGACTATCGCGCAGGCGGAGAGTGGGAGTGGAACGGTCTTCAAGAGCGCGTACGGCAAGATGCTCAGCGTTGACGTTGTGGCTGGAGGCAAGGTTGAGCTGAGAGCTGATGAGGAAACGGAAGGAGAGACTGAGAGGTGGAAGGTGTGGATGCAGGGAGAGTATTTGGGCAAGGCGAAGAAGGCGTTGGTGGAGAGGAGTGGCGTCAAGGCTGCCGCATCCGCTCATCAAGGGCTCGTGGTTGTGGGTGACATGGGCAAGGCAGAGAACGAGTACATGTACGTTGATTCGGGACCCGCTGCAAATTTTTGGTCACTCATGGTTTTGTTGACCTTCGCAGTCAAAAGTACCAAGCTCGAGGTCAGGGTCGGCTCGTGAGCTCAGTGGAAGATATCAAGGATCTCAAGCGAGCCAGGAATGAAGGGAAGCTCGGAGAAGCGATGCTCGAGCGTCGTGTGAAGCTCAAGTCGTGCGTCTCCTTGGGTGCTTATGAGTGATTTCCGCGCTCAATCACTTTATTTTGCAGGGACCGATACTGCTGATCGATCGGGTGCCATTTTCCTGTACACAGTAGCCCAGATGTTATATATAGTGCTTGTGTGGCATGCGAACTTGATCCGGCGCTTGTCATAATCAGATAGCGACTTGCAGCGACCGGGCGGCCGGGCGGTCCGGGCCGCTGTTGATATACCAACTTTTTCCAACTTGTTGCTTGATTCTTTACAAGGCAATCGCAATCTCAAGACGTCCCAACATCCTCCAACAGCCTACCTTTACGGAGATTCGGTCCGCCCCTCCTCTCTGCGTCTTCTTACAGACCTATGTCGACGGGATCCACTAGCTGTCGCGCGTGCGGGCTTCGTCCTGGTGACTATGACGAGTATTTGTGCGCCTGATTACTGAGCTGACAAAATATTGGCTACAGGACCCTCGGTGAAGCTTCTTCTCTGTTCTGGATGCCGGGAGGTGTCGTTCTGTTCTCGGGCATGCCAAGTGAGCAAGCGCTGCCACCTGGGCGACGCGACAACGAGTCTGAATGCCTCTGTGTGGGACAGAAAACAGCATGGCCAACTCATAAAGCTCAATGTCTGCGGTATCAGAGCCAGGATGCGTTCCTCGAGGAGAACTCACTTGTAGCGGAACATCGGAACCTCCAGCTTCTCACAGCGGCTTTCCCAGCATTTAACTCTACACCAGTCGTGAACAGCACTTTACAAACAGCGAGCTTGAACGCTTTGCGTATCGGCGCACGGAAGTCCTTGGTTCAAACGCACGGCGTCGCGTTCGACATTCACTTCAATCCGACGAAAGTCGGAGGAGACGTGCTGAATCAATTCACCTTGATCGATGTAGGTTTCTCTGAATTGGGTTTTGGAGCTGGAGGGAATACGTTCTAATGTGTCTTTAGGCGGAACTGCTGCCCCTCGCCAGGCTTGCAGAGCGAATGAACCATGAGTCGCTCATGGCCGGCCGCGACCATACAACTCCCGTCGTCTACACCGCCGAAAATCTATCGCAAGACTACCTACGACGAAACATGTCAGGCCCCTCCCAACGCGGCCTCCTACTCCCTACCCTCATGACCTATAAAATCACCACATCGCGGACGAAAGACAACTCCCTCACCGTTGCTCATTGGCGGCTTCAATACCTTATTTCTCCTGCTGCGAAATTCGTCACCGGCCTCCTACATCAACCATGTATCGACCTTGCGCCTCCATCGGAGTATGACTGGCTCTCGCACGCCAAATACAAGCTTTCAGCGGAAGGAAGGAAGAATGCAAAAGCGGACCGCATTGCTGCAGATTATTGGACAGAGGGGCAGGAAATGACTTGCAGAATGCTCACGGCGTCTTCACCACTATCAGAGCATGAAAATTTGATTATGGCAGCTCATAATATGTGGCACTCGCACGACTGGCGCCCATAGCGGAAGACCGGTGCTAGTGAGCCTATCTTTCTATAAGGGCGGAAAGCAAGCTGAGGAAGTTCTCCTCCAGTGCATCACTCTCGCTCATCGACCGGTTGCAGACCGGCAAGGTCGTACCACGGTGCGCCCCAGGATTAGTGGAGGCTCTGGCAACATCTTGGGAGGCCACTATGTGATTGAGGTGCAAGCTTATTCGGTAGAATCAGATTCGTTTTTGAAGCCTTTACAAACCGAGCTGAGCCTTTGATCGTCAGTGATGTAGAGCTGAAACGGGACCCGACGATTGATTTGTGGGATCTGCTTCGCAACTCCAACCTCCCCCTCAGCTCAGCTTTCGATGGACTTCCAATACAACGACTCTCGACGAACAAAATATCTCATCCGTTCCTTATACTCTGGTTGCAGACGTGAGCAGCGCAAACCGAGAGAGAGAGTTGCTCGTCGCCTGCGGTTGACAAAATCGGCCAGGTGATGCAAGTGGACCCACCCCTTGAGGCTTTGGTCGATCATGTGGGGTTGAGCTCGTACATTTGCCTGATCACATATTGAAAGGAAGGAGAGTATAAACGATTTGTCGAAGAGTGAGACGCCGGCGGCGAGGATCAGGCCTCAGTGGCGCGTCGGCGTTAGTCACTTTTGACGCAGCTCTTCTGGTCGATAAAGCACTGTGAGAACATATTCTCTTGCTCTGATATGCTAGCTGGAGCTGAAGTAATACATTTTAGTCAGAATTTTCTCGGCACATGAGAGTCATGATGCCCCTGACTTCTTGTCGCCCTGGTCATCAGCGGCTTGTCCCCGCTTTCACCTATAAACGTCCTCTTCTTTGATGTCTTTCGCTCGCACAGCAGTATTTTACGGTCTCTCAGTCAAGGCCAGGACGCTCGTCGTCGCCGCCAAGGCTCACCGTCGCCTTCTCGGACCTCTTCTCGCACTTGACTTGATCAGCAGGCGAATCTCACTCGGCACACTCGCGACTACGAAAAGGAATGGGGCACAGAGAGTTCCAATTGAGGTTTGGGGTCTCGTAAGACGACAGCTGTACAGCCCTGCGCTAGAAGAAGCGAGCAAGCTTTGGACCGAGACCATGACGTGCGGAGGGACCAATTTTGACGTTCGAATCGAATACGATTTCGGCGAGCATGTTGCTATAGGCGAGGTCTTTATATGGGGTAGTGGATGGCATACCGAGTGTGAGGCGTGCCACGAGGCGTACGAACGTAAAATGTCTGAGGAGGACATGGGAGCCGGAGTGCGTCGTCGCTTCGAATATTCGTTCACTCGTGTTAAAAGAGCTGATAACTTCAAGTTAGGCACTCGTAAAAGACCTCCTGAGCTCTTTTGGCCTCGTGCTGCCCCTGGACTACCACCTCGGTCTGAACACTAGCCGGCTTCAATCAAACGTCGACTGGCTCCTGGACGACGCTGAACGCTGCTGGGCCATCTCTCTCCCTCTTCCCAGCAGCGAAATAACAACGGGAGAAGTAGATCTTCTCGAAAGTCCGGCTCACCTCATCGAAGCCCAGGCCTACGAAAATGGAGGGAGCCAAGTCTCTACTTTCGCGGCGCTGTCACCTGCAATGTTCGCTCCCGCCAAGAGGAGCTGGAACTGCCGCTTTGAGACTCTTATCGACTGCTACGAGCTCGAGGTATCGAAATTCTTTGTCGAAACCGCCAAGAAAGATGGGAAAGAGGGCAAGGCTCCAGTCAGGATTGCACGCGGGAAGGAACGGCCTCAGTGGCGCGTTGGGACGGTCCTGACTAGTGAATACTGAAGAGGGTGACAAGAGTTGATGGCAGTCACCTCAAGCTTTGATCCAAATTTGATCCTTTCAGCTTCTGAATCAAGATTTAAACATCTAGCCTTTGTTTAATTGTTATCGTCGTACTTTTGTACGTGGGCAAGCAGGCCCTGGGCGACGTCTTTCATAAACCGTCCAATCTCCAATATCTTGCAGCGAATCGTAAGGTACCAGCAAGTACCAGTAGGGTATGTCAAGATCCTGGATCCATGATGCAAGTTGAGGTCGTACTTACCGTACCAGATCCTTCGACCCCAAAATTCGGACCCAGACTGGCGAATCGCGGCCGACGCTCGCTCAACTCGTGCTCCTCGGAGACTTCAAACTTCGTCGTCGCATCCACATCAAAACAACGAAAGAACTCCAATATTTGCAGAAGGACAAGCGCATCATATGAGGTAAAGTGATGGTCAACTCTGGCCATCGCTTCCGACCCCGTCGATCCACCAAAGTCTCCTTGAAGCTCGCGGCTCTTTCGAGCTTACTGGCCGCTTGTGCTGTCGCGTTCTCGATAGTTGCTTGCCCCGTTCGTAAGTCAAAGTCTTGATTATCGAAATGTGAGTAAATGCTGACTGACCTTTAACTGCGTGGTCAGATGTTGGGACTCAGGCGACTCTGGAAGCTGGAGCGGGGGTGACTGCTTTCTTGATACTCGGAGGTGGGTCCCACTCTCTCGATGGTTGAAAAGAAATTTCGGGTCGATGGAAGAGAAGGAACAAGTCGAAAGAAGGCTTTCTGGGCAGGAGCGTCATCTGACTTGGTTCATAATTTCGCCACCGACTTACAGTTTCATCACTCTGGACCGATCTATCAAGAGTCACAATAAAAGAGAAAGCAGGTTTACTGGCGTGGTTCTTCATCGTGGGTCTTCTTCCAACCTTTTTCACAAAATCTGGTGTAAACGAACTTCTGACATTTTGTTCTGGTCAGTGCGACTGGGTGGCGTGTCTATGCTGCACGGTGGCCTTTCTACGAGATACTCTCCTTCCAATCCTACATTGGTGAGCTTAAGCTTGGCTGGCGTACAGAATGATATTGGAAAGACTCACCAGCATCTCCACAGTGTCGAAAACGAAACTTGCAACGGTCCCCCAGCCGATACAGCCATAAAAGTTCTCCTCGCAATCGCCAACGTAACGACTTCCTCATCTCCCTCTCCCCCCCAAAAGTCACTCTCTAACCTTCCTCAAAATCCAGATCGTGACTCTCTCACTCACCCTCTCCCTCTACATGGTCCTCCAAATCTCCTACGATCTCTTCACCCACAAACCCCCGACCATTCTCCCCCTCC
>JASZXU010000267.1:0-27659 GCA_035521515.1 Phenoliferia sp. Uapishka_3 | reverse complement strand
CCCCCGCCCCGACGTCACATTCTTGTCTCGATGGCTCCACCGGCACCCATTATCCACGTGGTGCCCCACCGTTGAATTTTGTCGATCTGGAAGTTCCGCACAAATTCTTCGAGACACTGCCCAGAACCGTCGACTAGGAGGTCCCGGCGACACTGCGACGGCGCCGCCTCTTCAGCCACGATATTGGGAACCGAAGTGGTGCTGGCGCTTACCTGAGGCCTTCTTCGTTGGAAAACTGTGCTTAGAGGGTGACAGCTTAACGTGCCAAACATTCCGCAAGCTCGATTAAGTTACTGCTCTTTGGCAGTTGAGGGTGTGAAGGCTAGCGCTGATCATGAGTGCTGAAGTCGCGTATCGCAAGCATTTCCATTGGAAGGCACCCCACTGCGACGGGATATTTTCTAGGATAGAATTAGTAGATGAGACAAATTGGCTGAAGTTTCAACCCTTCCGAAGTCGCCACGCAGCCACATTGATTTCAGCAGGTTGGCGGCGACGTGGGCAAAGGAAGATAAGGTTTTCCTGGCGAGAAGGTTTTTGTCTATGGTGGAAGTAGTTCTGCGACTAGAGTTTCTTTAATTTTCCGACTTTGACATACTGAAAGCGAAGGGTCCGAGTACTCAACGTGGTGGACAGCGTGAGGAAACCGCGAGTCCTACTTCGATCTGTTAGCACTCTTCGGGCATTTACACTGATGGAAAGCACCTCATTCTCCAAAGCAGTACGTACTCCCTTCACCATCTATTTCGCTCTATGCCAGAGGAACGCCGCGCGAGCCACCAGCGACTCGATACAGGGCGTTATCAATCACGAGTACAAGCCAGCCGAATAATACCTTTTACGTGGCCGGATAAAGAATGAGTAGGTGTCGGATGGAAATAAAGGATTCTCCTCCCACCTTCAATAGTAAACGTGCCTGAAGTTACCTTGAGCAGCACGAAGTCAGTGAGGATGGCGACTCTGTGCCGCGACTTCGCAGGGTAATTGACGTTCGAACGTTGCCACATACGTCGAGACCTATCAGACTGTCTCCAAGTATATGGAATGAGCTCAATTATATATCATAAGAATTAAGTAAATAGTGTTCTTAAGGAGAGTAGCATTAGATATGCGGCAGGGACGATGACGGAAGGTTAGTTCTTCTCGTCGAAGTTGTTTCCGGCTCCTCCACAACAGCTTGCGAAAAGGCCTCCCTTCTTTTTAGGTGCGACGGGCTTAGATGCGGCAGGGGTGGTGGCAGCCTCGGTAGTGGGGGCGCTTTCGGTGGCAGCAGGGGCCTTGTCAGCGACCTCATATGGGGCAGCGGCAGGGGTGGGCTCTGTTTGCTCGTGAAAGTGTAAGGGACGGCAGGAGTGACTAATGAAGCGGAAGGGGCTCACCCGCGACAGCAGCAGGAAGCTCCTTGGCGGCGACGGGTTCGCCACTCATGCCAGCGGCGAGACCGGCGAGACTGCGATGCAACAAGCAAAAGCAATCAGCGCTCAGCTCGCTGATCGAATTCAAATGGATCCCCAAGCGCAGCCCATCTCGGTGTTTTTCCCTGCTCCCACCGAACACAAAAGCAATCACGCTGTGACCGTGACCGTTGAAAGTTGTTGGACAGAGAAGGACCTCATTGGAGGCATCTATTTCGCAGTACTGCCGAAACGATAATCACTTCCTCCTCACCCATGCACCGCGTTTCCAACCATCCCGTCCACCCCGATCCGAGACAAAAGAAACGAGGGGAAAGAGACCAGGCGAGAAAAGGGATGGGTAGCCTTACTGAGCCTTTCCAGCAACGAAAGTGTTTAGGAGGTTGGCGAAGGAAGTTCCCTGGAACTGTCCAATGGCGAGCTCCTTCTCGGTGAGTCCGCGGGATCCGTCTCCACCAGCGATGGCGGCGGCTCCCCAAGCACTTCCTCCGACGATCTCAGTGTTGTCCTACTCGGAAAAGGTAAGATTGTTGCTCAAACAAATTGGAGAATGGTACAAAGACGACTTACGGTCAAGTGGGGGTTGGCGAATCCGATAGGAACGTAAGAGATTCCGTCTAGCCGCGTAGTGGGTCAGCATAAATCTTTTTCCAGCACTCTGATCGTTGGAGATGACTCACGGTGGGCGAGGAAGGGGATGGTGGTAAGAGCGGTGGTCTCTTGTCCTCCGTGCCTGCGAAGCCAAAATGTCCGATCAGTGAAATTCTTGAGACTTGTGTGAAAAAGGGACGTACTGGGAAGCGGAGGAGGTGAAGATACCAGCAAACTTGCCGAAGAGAGCTCCAGTGGCCCAGAGACCTCCAGTAGCGTCGAAGAAGGCAGAGGCGGAGCCGACAGCGCGACCGTAACGAGTGGGGATTCTTCAGGAGCGTAATTGAACATTAGCAACGGGAATGGAGATGAATATGCAAGGGGAAGCGCACCCGAAGAGGAATCCATCGAAGGCCTTGAGGTCATCGGGAGTAACGATGGGGTAGGAGGCTTTAGGTGCGGCGTGCATCTTGGCGAGGACCTAAGCGAGATGAACCGTGAGCACGGAGACTTTGAAAAGCTTATGACGAAACCGTACCTCATCGGAGAGGATCTCGGGGAACTGGAAGATGGTAACCTCAGCTCCGGTAGACTTGACTCCCTCAGCGATTTTCTATGGAATCCGCCAGTCAGTGAAAGGTACGAGTGGATCTCATCGTAGTTTACTCACCTCGGCAAGGGTGCGGATGTGACCGTAGGTCGAAGAGTCTGATTGAACAAAAGAAACGAAAGGTGAGCTTAATGCTCCAACACCGATCCTTGCGCGAGCCCGAGCGCCTGTCGCGTGTACATGCTTGCGCAGCCTTTCCTCGCGTCTTCTCGCTGGGGATATGGCATCACAGAAAGTGGACTTCCAGCTGAGTCAAGGAGCGCCTCCCTTCACATGATCCGCCCCTTCGCAATATCGCGCGGCCTAGTCTTTCCAAAGCGTTGCACCTTTGCTCGCCGCGGACCATTCGGTGTAGATCATCAAGAACGGTGAACGTACAGATGACGGCGATCTTGGCAGGCCTGAGAGTGTGAGGAGGAAGACCCGTAAGAGAGCGTGAAGAATGTACGAGTGGCAGGTTGAAGGAGATTTGATTGATTGATTGGGGTGGGAGCGTGCGCGAGGCAGCCTGTCAGCTTTACAACCCAACTTGCTTTCACCAGGGTGATGTGAGCGAAACTGCGTACATTTTGAATAGGTTCGAGGTTTTGAAGGAGTGGTGTGAAGAGAAGTTGATGGGGGAGAGAGGTTGGGAGAGGAAAGCAGCGGAGGCCGACTGAAATCCGAAACTAGCTGCAATCGGGTTTGTAAGGCAATTTGCCTAAACGGGCGAGCGCGATCAGCAACGCTGAGTTTGGCTGAGTCCGCTCAGTACGCTTGTACTTCCAAATACGATGGCCGACATAGCTGCAGTCAGCAAGAAATGAGTTGAATGCTGATGTGCACGGTTCGGACGCTCTCACAATCTGCCGTCCACGGCTGGTCCTAGTAAACTATGACGGTCAGTATGACCAACACCGACATCACCCACCCTTCTCCATTTCCCTGGCGATCCTCTTTACTGTGTAACATCGGCTTACGACGTCCACCTCGGTCCGACTAGTATTTCCTCGTAAGTGCGTGGGCGACGCTGTTGTGCTTACGCATTCTGAGAGCCCAACTCGGAGGACAGCGACATCCGAGTTTATATCCCTGCCGCTTCCGCTTGTTTGTTCACCTTCTGATTCATCAAATCCGTCCAGGTTGTGCCGTGGACTACGACCAGTGACCTTCCAGCGCCGACGTCAACATCTCATCCAAGTGTATCTCCTCCAACGCAGCCTTCGCAGCCTCGAAGCCCTCCCCTCCCCCCTCCATCTCTTCATCTTCCAATTCGGCCTTAACGACTGGTTCCTCAATCTTCTCTTGTATCGAGTGTGTTGACGGGATAATCAGGATTTCGGCACCTGGGTAATCCAGCAGCGAGGGAGGGTTGGCGGGCATGAACTTAGTTCCGGTCGTTTTGAATAGCTTCTTCAGGGGCGCAGGGTACTGTGTGGGAGTGAGTGAGGATGGAAGCTGGTCGAAGCTCGATTTGAGTGAACGTACCTTGGGCTTGCGGTTGGCAGGAGTGTCTCTAATTGCCGGGTTGTTTGAAGGCGCGTTCGGCTCCTTTACCTGTTCGCAAATATCGTTTGTTTCGAACGCGAGACAGCTTTTAGATGTGAATGGTGCACTGACCGTGAGGAGAAGAACGCCTTCGTGCTCGATATGAAAATCTTTTTGTACTTCTCCCAGCTGCATAAAAAAATTGTCAGCCGGGCGCTTGCGAGCGAATATCCTCAAAATCGTACCGTGTGGGGAGCTGTCAAGATATAAGCCAGGTAGGTTTTGTAGACAGCACTCATGTTCTTTGAGCCTTTCGGAGCCTCATTGTCTGGCGAGCAGTTAAGAACGTACTTGCCGCGACCGGCTACTCGTGCTGCACCGACCTGACGTTCGCCTGAGGGTGTCACGGCAGTCAGCGTTCGCGCTGAGGGACTCAAAGGCTCGGTCACTATACCTCGAGTTTTCGTATCATAGCTGTACGGTCCCAGCCTCTCCTTAAGCTGCGTTAAGTCATCCCCGACTTCCAGTACCTCCCCCCAAAGTACGTCCGGGCGTCCTGACTTTTTCGCCTTGGGAAGGTACTTTTTGCCGACAAGTACAAGCCTGTGAGGCTGAGTACCTGATGGCGGATTTTTTACAGAAGGAATAAGGAGCATGTGAAGTCTTCCAGCGAAAATCATCAGCCATCAGGACTTCGTAGGAAAAGCCAGAAAACTCACCTTGCTACATCCTTCATTGATTTGGCGTCATCCACCATAACTCGAGGCCGAAAGACGAAGTAGATTTCTCCTGACTCCAGAAGTCCATGCTTCCTTTCCTGGTTTTGCGAACCCAAGCTCTTCAGGAAACGTTCACTTGGTGCCTCGCCCGGCTTCGCATTGGGACCGTCGCTTCCTCCAGTTCTTGCACGAGATTTTCGATCCACAGCTTCTTTTCCAGTCCCAGCGGCTTTTTGCTTCTTTTTGGGTGAACCTTGCTCGGAATCAGTCTTGACGTTTGGTGCAGCCGATGGTGAGACGGACTCCGAGGATTCTTTCTTGGGACGTTTCGCAGGAGACGATTTCGTCGGTGATTCCTGCTTGACTTTGGCAGGCGAATTGGCGGCAGAGGAACGTGTTTGGACCATGTTGATCTTCTGCGACGTGGTAGAAGGAAGGAAAGAGAGACCTTCACGAGGTCAGCTGGTTCGAGCACGGTTCCAGTTGCAACATCATCAACGTCATCTTTGTCTCCCCCATCACCCGCCGTTATTTTCGCGGTCGCGCGCACGAAGTACATTACCAGTGTGGCTCTAAGCGTGGATAGAAGGAGGAATACTGCAGGACGCGGTGCGAAAAGTTCGGAAGTCAACGTCAGCGGTGAATCGATGAATGATTCTCCGTAGGCACACCGCGGAAATTCCAGCTCAGAACGCATCAGATTGCCATGTCTTCATGTTGCAAATGATAGGAACTTCTTGGAAAGGACAACCCGATTTTCTAACTATTTATGAAAGGCGTGAGATCTGATTGGCCGCGAGAGCACCGGTAATCGGCACGAAGTCGGCCCCGCGCGTTGAATCTGGTTTGACTCCGCCTGGCGTCTGCAGCCTTCTCACGTCCAAGCTTCCACCACGATGCTCGCTCGAATCTCTCCAGCGTCCTTGTCGGCGACGGCGAGGACAGCATCAGCTCGCATGTCCAACTTAGCGCCATCCCTCGCCTCGCAGAGCTCACCCCTACCGATCGCGTCCACCTCACGTCTCCCTTCCAAACGCTCTTTCCTCACAGCGACTCCTTCTCGCGCTCCTCTTCGCACCTTCTCCACCTCTCGCCAGCGTAGCCAAGCGACGCCCGTAGACGAAGACGCTTTCGATATTTCAACAGTCGAGAGGGTCTCAGACGAGGTCGACGTTTGCATCGTCGGAGGTGGGCCCGCAGGACTTTCAGCCGCCATCAAGCTCAAGCAGCTCGCGAATGAGGAAGGCCGCGAGCTTCGAGTCGTCCTTTTGGAGAAGGGTGGAGAGGTCGGTGCGTAGATTGAAACTTGGACTGGGTAACAGCGCTCAAGCTCACGCGCGGCTCCTCGGTGGCGTTCATTTCTTTTTTTAGGTTCTCACATCGTGTCTGGAGCAGTCATCGAGACACGAGCATTGGATGAGCTCATTCCAAATTGGAAAGAGCTCGGCGCTCCCCTCAACCAAATTGCGACCTCCGATTCGATGCGCTGGCTCACCCCGACTTCCTCCTTCCCCATGCCCCATCCTCCACAAATGTCCAACAAAGGGAACTACATCATCTCTCTGTCCAAGCTTACTCGCTGGCTGTCCGAACAGGCCGAGGAACTCGGTGTAGAAGTCTACCCGGGCTTCGCGGCAGCCCAGGTGCTCTGGAGCGAGGACGGCAAAGGAGTGAAGGGAGTCATCACGAATGAGATCGGCCTCGATAAGAACTTCAAGCCAAAGGACTCGTTCGAACCTGGAATGGAGTTTCACGCGAAGGTCACACTCTTCGCAGAGGGTGCGCATGGCAGTCTGTCGAAGCAGGTCATTTCGCGTTTCGGACTTCGTGAGGGCAAGGACGTTCAGACATATGGTCTTGGCGTGAAAGAGGTCTGGAAGATCAAGAAGGAGAAGCACCGACCGGGAGCCGTGCAGCATACGCTCGGCTGGCCTCTGGACAACTCGACCTACGGTGGAACATGGCTCTACCATATGGAGGACGAGATGGTCAGCCTCGGTATTGTCGTGGGCCTCGACTACCCGAACCCCTACATCAGTCCGTTTCGCGAGCTTCAGGTATGTTTGGACTGGCTTTTCTCAAATTCCAGGGAGGGATTCTGGCTTACTTTTCATTCCGGTCTGCAGCGCCTCAAGCACCACCCTCTTTTCGCAGACGTCCTCGAAGGTGGAGAATGTATTGCTTATGCCGCCCGAGCACTCAACGAGGGCGGATTCCAATCCATCCCAAAGCTCACCTTCCCTGGTGGCGGACTCATCGGTTGCTCCGCTGGATTCCTGAACGTCCCGAAAATCAAGGGTGAGCGCCCCGACCTCGCCATCAGACTCTTGTTCACCAAACCCTTTCTTTAGGTACTCACACCGCCATGAAGACTGGTATGCTTGCCGCTGAGTCAGCCTTCCAGGCCATCTCAGCCTTGCCCGAGAGCGAAGAGATGCCCGAAATCCCGGTCGACATTTCCTCGTACCAAACTGCTTTCGATAATTCCTGGGTCGCCAAGGAACTCCATGAGGTCAGGAATCTTCGACCGAGCTTCCACAACCCCCTCGGCAACTGGGGCGGTATCATGTACTCGGGCGTCGACTCTCTCGTTCTCAAGGGACGCGTTCCGTGGACGTTCCACCACCCGAAGGAGGACTACGCCGCGACGAGGCCTGCAAGGTATGTTTCTAGCTCCTTGAAGGTTGAATTTTCAAGCCGTTGATCCATTGTTGCAGCGAGTTCAAGCCCATTGACTACCCCTCGCCCGACGGTGTCCTCTCATTCGATATCTTGACGTCTGTGTCTCGCACGGGAACAAATCACGCCGAGAACCAACCCATTCACCTCGCGATCAAGGCCTCCGATAGGGCAGCTCACGTCGAAAAGAACGTTGGCGAGTATGCAGGACTTCTAAGCCGTGTCTGCCCTGCCGCGGTGTACGAGTATGTCGAGGCGACGGGACCCGGCGACGAGGACGCGCTGGGACAGAAGCTAGTGATTAATTCGCAGAACTGCATTCACTGCAAGACGTGAGCCTTTCAATGATTTTCAGGTTTAGGAGCATTTTCTAACGATTTTGTGTCCCCCTCAGGTGCAGCATCAAAGTTCCAACTCAGGCAAGATTTCTTCCCCTTGGCAAACGTCTGCGACAAAGCTAACATTTCTCTCCCTTCCAGGATATTACCTGGACTGTTCCTGAAGGATCCGGTGGACCCAAATACTCTATCACCTAGGCTTCAGTCTGTTCACCTGAAATAACATTAATACTCGAGTCCGATGGCATGAGATGGCACGAGGATCAGCGAACTGCGGATTGTCTTAGGGTCACAGCGTGCCGCCAAGGTGCCCCGAGTTGGCACCGAAGCCTTTTCGCCTCTCAATCCTACGTTCCCCTCTGCAATCTTGGCTGTTTGGACACCGGTCAGCCCGTGAAACCCCTCCCAGCGTCGCGTCGTTCGCCCCACTCGTCTGAGCCAGCAAATCGACTTGTTGCGTCTCGCCCTCTCTCAGGAATTTCATCGGCCGACATTGGCACTTCGCCAAGTCTAACTATGGCCTCTACACCGCGGTCCCCACCAGCCAGTCCACCCAGTCGCCGTGTCCTCTCCTCTTCCTCCACACAATCACCTCTGAACCCGCAATGGCTCGCTAAACAACCCCAAGTCCCAACAATCAATCGGGACAGCGCCTCGAGTTCCGGCAGCGCTCATGAACGAGATTATCTGAGGAACTCATCTTATTCTTACTCTGGAAAGAAAGAGGATCCAGTTTCACTAGGATTGGATGCGGCGTCGCGAGGTGAGCCTTTCCTGGAGCTATACATGCGGTCAGGTGTTGTCGGGGATGGCGCCCGGAGAGCATGAGTGGACTGAATCTTTGTCCTGGTGGCGACACGCCACGACACAACTCTCATGTGCTGCTGACCAGGAAAGAGACGCGTTACGAGCTGTGCCAAGATTGAGCGAAGGATTGCGGAGTGGCTGATCCGTGTATGACACCCGCAGGCGTTCTCTCTGGGGAGGTTGGAGGATCGTTTGGCCCATTCCCTCGATCGTCAACATACTCGCTCAAGTATGCCACTGGAGAATCACCCTTCAATTATCGCGATAGCGTAGCTTCTTCCGACGTTGCGATCGACGTCAACGGCCAATCAAACTCCCACCACCTACGAACGAGGTCGCTTTCCAGTTTCGACGATATCGATCAAAAGCCTGAGCCAGACGAATCACTTCTATGGTTGAAGGAAAATTCAGAAGCGGACGACTTCATGCATGAGCCTGATCCGGATCTTGAACGAATGCTCGACAAGCAATGGTCGCGCTGGAGTGCGCGAGGTTACATAAACGTTGGCCTCCTTTCAGCGTTGATTATCGTTCTAATTGGTCTGTTCGGAGGGTGGGTGGATGTTCACATCTTTACTCGTGAACTCGAAGCTAATGCAATGCTCTGACAGCTGGCCGGTGTACAAGTGTGTAAAAAACCGTCGCAACGCTACAATGCCGCTTACGTTTTTATTCCCCCCATAGCTACGCAATCTTAGGCGGATTCCCCTCCGGAGCCAACATCAATTTGGGTACGTGTTGTTTGGTCCGCAATACCGTTCCCGAAACGCTGATACTATTTGTTCATGCAGGCTGGAACCTTGGAGGAATCAATGGAACGGGTCAAGTTCCCAACATCACAGGCTTGCCGAACCTCATCGACACGTCGACACCCGCCTCAGCGTACACGCGAACAGGCTTTGATGGCAAGGACTACGACCTCGTTTTCTCGGATGAGGTGCGCCGCCTATCCGATCCTGAGATGAGTCTGCTGCTGACTCGCCCCGCGAATCCAGTTTAACGTAGACGGAAGGTTAGTTCAATCAGTATACTCTAAGAGTAAATTCGGAACTAAACGCCTTGCTGAGTAGGACTTTCTGGCCGGGAGATGATCCTTGGTGGGAAGCTGGTATGTCGTACTCGCCTCACCTTTTCAGGAATGCGCTGAGCCCATCATGATTAGTCGACCTTCACTACTGGTTCGTTTCATTCTTTTGGCAAACAACTGCCTCGCTCGCTGACGCTTGAGTAATTTTTCCGCAGGGCGACTGGTGACTTGGGTGCGTGAATGTGACAATACAAGCTTCAGGGTTCATACTGATCTGTCTTCTTCTCCAGAGTGGTACGATCCGGGTCAGTCTTTTCCTTTTTCGGCTCGGGTCTCGAGGAGGGGTAGGTACTCACATCTGAGTCCGCAGATGCTGTCACAACGGAGGTGAGGAACGCCCTTGATCCATCGCGCTGACATTGCTGACACGCACTTCGCGGTCACAGGGCGGTAATCTGGTGATCACGTTGTCCCAGGAGCCTTCTCATGGCCTCAACTTCCGATCTGGCATGCTGCAGTCCTGGAACAAGTTCTGGTGAGGAGTTCGGCACTTCACAACTACTATACAAACTCTAACACCCCTCAATAGCTTCACTGGAGGGTAAGAGGTCTCGGAAGCTTTCTTCGGACCGACTAGCAACTGAGTTGAGCTTTCGAAGTTACATCGAAGTGTCAATGTCGCTTCCTGGAACTCCAATCGCGCAGGGCTTCTGGCCTGGTGTCTGGACCATGGTAAAATTTTTCCCTGGCTCGACCGGTCGACGTTCACTCAATCCTGCTTTTCAGGGAAATCTCGGACGTGCTGGCTACGGTGCTACGAATCATGGGTATGTAGAGTCGCGACAGACGGCTCGACAATCGACACTCATCACGTCATTTCCTCCCACAGGGTTTGGCCTTACAGCTACTCAGCATGCGACGTCGGGACTCTTCCGAACCAAACGTTCCCTTCTGGGACCGAACCCACGGCCGCCAAGTCGTCGGGAAGTTCAGACTATGGTGGAGAGCTAAGCTACGTGAGCTTCTTCGCATTAATGCATCCCCTGCGTTGCAAACATTGAGGATTTCTCCACAGCTTCCTGGGCAACGTCTCTCGGCATGTACCTGCCCCGGGGAAGATCACCCGGGTCCTAACGTTCGCACTGGTCGCGGGGCTCCCGAGAGTAAGATGATTGTCGCTTCGACATCCTCAAGGAAGCGCCGCTAAGAGTTATATGTTCGCAGTTGATATCATCGAAGCGCAAGTTGATTACCGGCTTCTTGGCTCTGCTTCCCAATCGGTGCAGGTCGCCCCAATGGTACGTCTTCATTCAGCGCACTCCAGATACCTGAATGCTGAAGTAATGCGTACCTCAAGGACGCCGGCTACCTCTGGAGAAACGAGACTCCATACATTGAAATCTTTGACACAAACAAAACTTTCCAGAGTAAGTCTCGATGTGCCGAAAACCCTTGTTTATGCCCGTGCTGACCACCCCTTCTTCAGACACATGGCAAGGAAGCGTGAGCCGAAATTGTCCGCGTAAACAGCAGCGTCTGACCCCATTTCTTCCCATATCGCGATGATTCAGGTGAATCAAGAGTCTTTGTCTGTCATCACCCTAGCCGACCGAACGTCCTATGAAGGCGCTGGGTACATCAACTACGGCACGCGAACTTTCTTTTGCCACGGTTAGCCAACAACACTGAACGACTTTGATATGATGTAGGTTTCGAGTACACTCCGGGACCGACTGGCCACATTACTTGGACACAGAATCAGACTAAAACCTGGCAGATGAACTACGACGCTCTCGGGCCTAACGCAGACGCACAAATTTCGCAGAGGCCGGTTTCTGAAGAACCAATGGTGCGCCGTGCGAGTCTCATGAGTGCCCAGTACTTTTGCTTACCCACCTTCGGCCTGGCAACGTCGTAGTCCATTAATCTTGTAGAAATTCTTTTTTTCGCTCCGAGGTGATTTCCAGCTAAACCCTTTTTCGTCCTCTTCCTTCCTTCCTTCCTTTTAAGAACTTGGCAATTTCGACAAAGTGAGCGCACTTGCAGCTTCTCCTACCATGTTGGCTCTTTCTGACGCTCTTTGTCTAGATTCCAATATCCAGAGTGCGCACTCCGAACTGACGTGTTTCGCTGAAACGCCTTCTGATTTGATTACTTGCGCAGATGGGGCAAGCTCAAGTTTCCTGGTCGATTGCGAATCGACTATGTCCGGGTCTACCAGAGTGGGTTGACCCAATGATGCCACCGGAGCTGCACTGACATTTGCCGACATTTTCAGCTGGCAAGCCCAACATCGGATGCGACCCGAAAGCTTTCCGTGAGGACCGTTCGAACTCATTTAAGCTATCCTTGACTCATCACGATGACACCTCAATACAGCGACCAGCGACTACATCGAGCGGCATGGCGTCGCGTATAACAAGTGAGTTCCTCTCCCTGCTACTTTACGTTTGACTGGCGTTAAACGCCCGCCCTCTTCAGCCCCAATTATACAATCTGGACCGACGTGCCAGGTCAGACCTGGCCCAAGAACAGCATGGCCGCCGCGGGTTGCTGATGAGGCACGGAAGTTTCGAAGTGATTTGGAAAGGTGGGAAGGCAGGAGCAGCAACAGACATTTGGACAGACGACGAGAGCCGTCAGCAGCAGTTGGACTTCTAACTCGTAATTTATAGCAAGCATTCTTTGATTTCTTCGCGACTACCGTCGATTTTCCTATTAGAACCTTTCCATTTTTTTGACTACACAGCGAAGCAACTGACGATAACTTCAACAAAACGGGGTATCTAGATGAAGTGGGTATATACGAAGCTCTTGATCAAGCGTTTGTCGAACGGGACGCCTTTTCGAGCCTGTGCGTGGAGACCATCATCAGCTCCCGACAAAAATCGGGGGAGGAAGCACGCACTCGAAAAGCATGATATCGCCCCAGATATAGCCGCCAGGGAGTGCTGGAGTATGAAGACCCTTCATGAGGTGCTCTTGACCAAGCATCAAGGCGCCCCATTCGTCGATTCGAATGAGCCCCATCCCTATGTCGCGGGGACTGGAAGGGCGGTATGACTTTTGGTCTTCGACGTGGGTCTTCGGCAAGCCAATTCGCTGTCGCACCCGAGCTAGGAACGGAGCGTGTGTTGATGAACGTTCATTGCTTTCGACCCTCTGCCCAAGTCGATTTGACACGAGGGGAGGCAGGTCGAAGTGACTTGACCCTCGACGGCGCCTTGCATTGTTGAGGTTGGCAACAATCTTGCGACCCAGGTGATCGAGCGCGGCGACTCGAGAGAATGCAGCCGACCGGTGTCGCGGAGGTTGGTGAAGTGCTCGCCAAAGAAGGGGCACGCCTGGGAACATCGCGCCCACGTCGAGAAGACTTTGACTGAGTCGATCCGAGTACCATTCGAGGCGCTCGGTACTCAGCTCGCTCAATAAGTCTTTTCCGGCCTTTTCGTCCAACGCCGTGAAGTGGCGTAGATCCCACAACCCAGAGGAAAATTCAATGAGGTCAGGCTCGGTTCGGTTCAGTGAAATGAGAAGAGGTTCCACGATGTGCGAAAGGCGGTCTTGCACGGCAACTGCCCAAGAAAAAATGTCAGCAGGGATAGATTGGCTGGTGCAAGGAGTAGAGTGCGAACAAACCTGGCGGGTAAAAGTGTTTGTCCCTGAACAGGTGCTCATGCTCAAACTCCACCCTGTTTGCAAGGCCAAAGTGAAATACTGTGACGATCATAAAGTCATATTGCTCAAGGTAGCAAACAGTAGGGCGACCGGAGCGTGCGGTTTCGTTTCGACGTTCGTGCCTCTCGTCGATACCGTTGCGAAACCGGGGTGGCGAAAGGGGATGCTTAGCGTCGATGATCTCGAAGACTCCACCAACGAAGTTGCAAACGTCTTTCGAATGGTACCGCTCAACGTGGTCACCAAACAGAAGGACCGTCTTGCCATAAAGCCACGGAAGCGGCAAATCGCGCGTTGGCGCATTACTCCTCGGCGGCGTAGGAAGGTCGAGTTTTGGAGCTAATTTGGGGGCCATGGTGCGAAGAGTAGCCATGTTCTGGGGAGGAGTGCAGGTCGGATCATATGGTATCCACTGGTTTCGTTCAGGGTCGTGCTGATCGACGGCGAGGTGTCCGTACTCGTGGTATGGGTTGTCACATCTGCCGTGGCCAGCAAGCGTGAACACTTTATCATCTCGTCATGCTCAATCCAATCATCTTGACTTACGGACCGAGCAAAGTGCTGTGTAGCAATGGAATTGCCAATCCATAGTCCTCCAGTAGATCCTTTGCCGCCCACAACTGACTTTCTAACGGTCGCCCCGACCATCCTGTCCAAAATCCAATCAACAGGAGCGTGGCTGATAATCCAGCAATCCAAGCCCAAAAGGTAGGCGCTCGCTTTTCTGACTTGAGAGTGAACGGGGCCGGGGCGAATGCGGAGTGTGCGAAAATGGAGGAACGCGCGGAGGGGAAGTCGTTGCTGAAGCGTTTTTCGTCATCCGGAGAGCTTTGATAGGAAATAGGGGAGATCTCGGAGTCGTTGTATGGAAGGAAGGGGGCAATCCGAGCGCGAAAGACGCCGGCATCGAGAGACGAATGTCGCTTCCACCGTGGGCTGTCAGAGAATCCCTGCACACCGGCGAGCCTTCGCAGAAATTCACTGTTAACCAGCGAGTGTCTGTGCGTTTGTTCAGTCATGCTATGAGTGAAGAGAAGGAGAACGGATGAGAGCGAGTACTCACCGAGCCAGGAGTTAATTATTGACCCCGAAGGCTCCAAATCTCCTGCAGTTCAACGAAGCTCCACAAAGTCAAGCTCATCAGGCACAGAGAGGAAGGGAAGAGGGCGAGCAAGGGATGACGGCCTTTTGGAACTTTCCGAAAGCCGGACTAGGCAAGACGGATTTCCGCTCCCCCTCCCGCTGGTCCAATGTTACGAATTTTAGTGGTTGAATTATCAGAGGCGACATAAAGATGAATAATCAACGTATCGCCACCCGTAGAGAAGAATGATGTGGTATGCGTTAGGTAGCGCTTCTGAGAGAAAAGGTGGTCTCGAGGCAGGGCCAGAAGACTTGTCGAACGCTCTTAGAGCTCAAAAGGTGGCAAAAGAGACGAAAGCCACTCTGATACCAACCTCCAGGAAAGGGATGAATAATAAGTCTCAACAGTATACGTTGATTGTCAAGGGTTCCCGACCTTCATAAATTCTTGGCTCTTGATCAGTCTCAGCAGTTGTTCCCGCATTCCGTAGCTCCTCGACCGTGCAGCCAAACTCGTAGCGCCCTTCTGCCAGTAGACATATCGACACCCGCACTACTTGCTCCTCGCCAGGCTCAAGCATACCGAGACAGGCCGTCGGTACACCGTCAATAACGACGTAGCGCGATAAATGAGAAAAGCTTGCCGCTGTCATGCCGGCAGATTGTCGCAGGGCTAACTTCATCGACAAAGCCATGGAGCAAGCTGGGCAATCACAATCAGCTAGTCTTTCGAAGAACTCCAGAGAGCGGTAGCTCACTTGAATTGTTCACCACCCGAGCGCAGACGTCTACAAAGTCGTTTGCCCGAGCTGAGAACTCCGAGAGAAGACCAGCTTGCCCCTTATCGAATGCGCCAACGGTGGCAGCCTCATTCTCTTCCAGCGACAGCGTTATTTCAACGTCATCTCCTCGCAGGACGTCAAGCATCGGCTTGGTCAGTCGGAGACCACGAAGAGAAATTCCGCCACTTCGTAGGCTGCCGACCTGGTGTATTTTGAGAGGATCAGGTCAAGAGCTGAAAAGCGTGCTAAATTGACGTACCTCATTCCAGGTGGCTCTGATACGTTTCAGCACCTCTTCTCGGTACCAAAAGAGCTCTCTCCCGAGACGTTCATCAGCTGCCGACGTAGTCTTTTTGGCGACGACGAATTGTCGATCCGATAAGGAGGGGATAGGAGCAGCCAGCACTTCCGGTGGGACCACCAGTCGGTCCAATCGAACGAGAAGTCTGAAATGCGGATCATTATCAGCAAGCAGATGATGACTGGCGGAGGATGCGCATACCTCGCGGTTGCACCTGGTTCCAGTCGTTGCCGAACTCTGAGACTGGCGTCTGAGTCCAATGCAGGTAGGTGAGCATTCTTTTCATTGGCTTATCGGCAGTCCCCCGGCTCACCTTCCAGGTCACAACGCTCGAGCGATACCTCGAAGGGCTGACCATGAGCATTCATCACATCGACCGATATAAGGCACTGCTCCTGATCTTCTACGCCCCGTAAGCTATCCTGCAGCCTTCTATCTAGAGCCGCGCCACGCCGACCCAGGCTAGCGACGCTCGCACTCCTTCCGTGTCGACGAGCCTCGGTGTCGGGGGATGGTTTCAGTCGCAGAATTTCCAGTGAGTGGGAGATCAGGGCTCGATGAACAGTCATGAAGACATCGCAGAAGAGTCGTCGTGAATAGAAGATGCCGGATGTCTTTACGATGGAGCGGTGAACGAAGGAGTAGTCGATTTGGATCGTGCCGGTTCCGCTAAATTTGAACCGCATCAGTCTTTTGAACGTGCGAAAAGGCTGTGTTGAAAGCTCACCAGCCAACTTTGCCAAGGCAGCGAACTTCAAGAACAGTCGATGCGCCCGGGGCAATCGAAGTCACAGCCTCACTTGCCCAGGTGAAAACCGGGCAGCGGGTGCATTCCGAGTGGATCTCGTACGCATCTCCAGGCGAAAGATCGTTCTCATCGAGGTAGGCGAGGGAGTTCCGGGTGTGCATATCCGTAAAAGTGAGCTTGACAAAGTCTACCGGCGATGTGGAGGTGTTTTCGAGTCCAATCCGAATAGTCGATCTGGGAGAATGGGGGAGTAATCAGTTTCAGTTAAGGAGCCACTCGAATAATGAAGATGACCCACACTTCTCCGTCGTAGAGCATCAAGGCGCCATGCGTAAGTGAAGTCGAGCGCATCCAAAGAAGCGGCATTTCGGGAACGACAGTGCACTCCAAAAAGGCAAAGCCGTCCTGACCAGGCTTAAGATCTCCAACTTTGGAGAAGGCTGCGAGGCCGGCGGACTTGAAGCGGTCTCGCGAGGTGTCGAGTGCGGCAGCTTTTTGTCTCTTTGCCTCTTCTGCGTCGTTCCAGACAGGTA
Source organism: Phenoliferia sp. Uapishka_3 (assembly GCA_035521515.1). Lineage (NCBI taxonomy): Eukaryota > Fungi > Basidiomycota > Microbotryomycetes > Kriegeriales > Kriegeriaceae > Phenoliferia > Phenoliferia sp. Uapishka_3. The sequence goes on along the minus strand of JASZXU010000267.1, from coordinate 10,881 downwards.
GGATGAACTCCCGACTGGAGCAGCCAGCAAGTCGGATGTTGCATCCTCGTATGATGAGTAACCCTGCTTCTCTCGGAGTCCCCGACAGTCGCACAGTGTGGAACGTGCCGGGAGGGACTGTGGCAGAAAGCTGGTCACACGCGAAAGGGACGCCAGAGGTGCTGCAATTGGATGATAGACGCCGCGAGTAAGGGCAGAGTATACGTTACGAGGTAGTTGAATCACGTACCTGAGCTCGATGGATTGAATCTCGAGGTCGAACAGGAACGGGTTCTGCAGCGTGACGAAAACTTCTGCGATTTCGTTCTGTACCAAGGTAGGTCGTTGACGCGATATTTCTGGTCCCGCTTTTGGGTTGTAGATGAACGGATTTTGCTGAGCTTTGATGGCGGCGGCAGTCCTATCCTGGGATGGTATGGCGTCGTGCGCTGAATGCTGAAATGTCTGGCGGTTGTGTAGTAAGCTTGAATAACTAGGTATCAGTAGGATCTCCTCAAGTAAAAGAACGGGAACTCTTACGGAGCTACCTCGAGACTCATGACTAATTGCGTAGGCCCCCAATAATCGAGTTCAAAAGCTGCTCCACGCCGCGTCGCTGCAGAAAAAATCCGTGGGATATTCTGGCTGAGTCGGTATTGTTCTGCAGGAAGCATGGTGTCCGACAAAGCTCGTAGAGCAGTGACCGTGAAGCGGATGGCGGCCTGGTAGTCTGGGATCGGACGCGTTGATAAAAAAAACCCTGGGCAGACAAAAGGAGCTAACCTGGAAGCGCTTCTGCGATACCAATGGCATCTCGTAACACTCCAACTTGAAGAGCCGGCCACCCAAACCGTCCTTGCCCACTGCCGCTTTCGAAGATCTCCACCGGCCGACCCTGTAGAACACTCTGACGTTTTGATGCCTTCGTTGGGACCTTGGGTGCTTTCGGTACGACGACGATTCCGAATGCATCACAAAGCTTCTCCACCAGGCGAATGATGCTCTCGTTACCAGCTGTATCCGAACTCGTTCGGACGATGCTGGCCCGACCTAGTGCGCGACTGGTTGAAGCCGGCGCAGAAGAGGTACTTTGTTGAGCAAAGTCGCCCGAATCTCTCCCGTCGACCATAATCGATGGCCTCGAGTTGATGAGCTTCGAGCTGAAGACTTCGATGCCTTTCCCCGCGACGCTCTCGCCGCACAGTGCCGCCAGCTCCCTCAGAATGAAACTCTCTTTCCGTCGAAACCCTATCCGGCCAAAGATGCTTGCGATTTCGCCTGTGACTCGGAGACGGATGGGAAGGGACAGTGCTGTTAGGTGTGAGCCGTACGCGATTGACACCCAAGTTGCGATGGATGTTCGCGGGACCGTGTTGGACGGCGCGAGGGAAACGAGGCGCGCTGTCCGAGCCTTTTCAATGTCCGATGTTGCTTCTTGTCGAACCCGTCCAGGAGAGACGGAAAGTCGCTCTAACGCTCGTTCGATTGACCCTTCAACCTCCCACACTGCGAGAAGGAAGCGCGCACATCGCAAGCACGCTTCCGTGTAAATGAGCGGATGGGCCCGATCTGGGTCTAGCGAAGGCTCTGATTCAGGCGAAAGAGAAGGAGGTAGCATGCGTCGGTAGAGTTCGACCGCTTGCGAAAGTCGGTCGGGGATCGAGGAGAGGAAAGTCGAGGAGTCCGGTTGTGCGGTGGGGATTGGTGGCGTTCCAGCTCTCGCTGGCGGTAGGGAGCTCTAGAGGACAGGACAAGGATAAGTTAGTATACGAGTGGATTTGCCGCTGATGGCATGTCAGACAAGCTTACGATGGATTGTTTAGAGTGGAGTGAGCGCGCTTGAAGCGCCAGCGCGACTACGAGTCCCTCTAGAGCCGACGCTTGCCACACGGAATCTTGCCATGATTTCGTCAGGACGATCGTTTCGTTGTAGCTGTAGAATTGCAAAAGTAATGTCAGTCCCTGGGACACCAACGAAGTCCGGAGCCACACTTGCCAACTTATGGCGTCTTCGAGCCGCCCCGACAATAGCCATAAGTCTGCCATGAGCTTCTTCTCGCGGCCCATAACACGTCGGCGAGCTTTTTGATCGACGAGCATACCATTCGGCGGAGGGCTTGGTGACGAAGACGGCCGGACCGCCCCACTCGGCTGGAGACCTCCGTTCGGTAGCACATCTTGCAATTTTGGTGGTTGGATTTCTGTGCGTTGTCCCTGGGAAGCTTGGGATTGGGGCCGAGATGGGATGCCAAACGGAGTCGGGTTGGAGAAGTGTGCGTCGCGGGACACAGGCGCTGCAAGTGGCCCGGAAAAGTTTAGGGCGGCCTTGGAAGTCGGATTTTGTATGATGTAGGAAAAGGGAGTCGATGCTGATGACGTTTCTTGTGGCGTTGCGATAGACGTCCTGGACTCAAGCTGTGCAGCCTAGAAGCCTCGCGGGAGATGTCAGTGAGGAAATAATGTGCTTATGAGATGAGCCCCGCACGATATTTGAAAAATCCCAGAGAATTTGGCTTGCAAAGTCGGCCAACAGAGTGCCCAAGAAGAAGGAGTTGTCGCCTGTCCCCGGGATCATGATTAGTCCCTCTGCCTCCTTCAGCCCTCGAACATCCTCGGTCTGCTTCGGGGAAGGGTCGAAGCCAAAGACCTTGGTCGAGAAAGTGCGGGGAAGATCTTTGAGTGACGTTTGAAAGTCGGAGAGTGCAGAAGAGATCGGGGAGTCGGGCATGTATTCGGATGCGTCGAGGATGCCAATAATGCCATGAATGCGCCGATGAATTTGGAATTCGGAGAGGAAAGCGAGCGAGTGGGATGTAGCATAGGTGGTAGGTGTAAGGTAAGTGAAGAGAAGAGAGCCGGGCGTTGTGGGGCTGGACGAGAAGACGGCTGTGGGATGAGACCAGTCAGCGCAAGGTGTCGGTGGGTTCGGTCGCTGAAAAACGGTGCAGATGTTTGATTTCGCCCATGCAAGCCTGGTATCACAAACAGATGGCCACGGTGCACGCAGAGGCACAGCAAGTTCGAGGGCCGCCTGGTGGGGGTCCATCGCTTGCTGCCCCATAGGCCAACATTTTTCCCTCCCGCCTTACAGGTCCATCCGTTACCCTTCCGACATTACGGTTCTGGCGCGGTCTCAGCTGCCATTCGCTACCATTGAACAGCTCAATCCTACGGTTCCGACATGTCGAGACGCAACACACTGTATTCAGCAGGGAAGTAGGGACTCACCCCTGTCACCTCTCGGGTCTGGAGGGACGTCCGAGAGGGGGATCGTACTAAATCCCCTTATGAGATCCGCATAGCGCTCGAACTTTGCGCGTTTGATCGGGTGTATTGGGATGAGGAGGACCGCAATCTGGGCTGGCTTGATGAAGGAGCTCGTGTCCGCCAGCGTGGGCAAGTTGTTGTCGATGATTCCAGAGGTGGATGAAGTAAGGATGCTGTGTGGGTCGTTCTTCGGTTTCGGTCGTGATTGTTGTTTGCCCAAGGGTGGGCGCCGCCGGATGAAATGGAGGCGCGAGCTCAAGCAAGCTCAGGAGGTGAGTGAAGCCGGGCTTTCCTTGTCTCCTACCCGAATTCCGCCAAAACAAAGTTCGCCAGAGCAACAGTCAAATCGTCCAGCTAGGTACCAACATTGGCGAGATGGCGAGAAAGCCAACCAGTCAAGCTTCTCGCAGAATTGGCGCGGCGCGAGGCCAGGGAAAGGCAGGGATGCTCGCGAGAAACGCCCGCTTCTCTAAGCAAGCTTGGGCGTGTGGCGCTTAGCTTCTCTCTGGAGTTCGTTAAGGTCTCTCACAGCATCCTCGTATGTGGAGGAGAAAGCCACACGCGCAAGAGCGGTAGGCTCATTGGCATCTCAGAAAGCAACGGCGGACTAGAATACATCCGTGTAAAAAGAGGAGGGGTAAGAACGAAGAGAGGGAGGCTATAAGAATTAAGTGGGGGAGTGGGAGCTCCAAGGCGTCGTGTTTACAAGCGCTTATTGACAGTTACTGGGGAGCGCGGTCAAGGGTCAGTCGGGGTCGGAGGGAGGTGACAGGGAATGGACATACAGGGGGTGGGTCTTGCTGGTGGTGCCGTGGACGGACTGGTTGCCCTTGCACCTGAGGGTGCACTGTGAGTTGATGCACAAGGCGGCTCCAGAAATGTCTGTAGGAATCGCGTAAGCCTTGTATGCGGATGAGAGGCCAGTGTCGACTCACATCCGGAGGCGCAGACGTTTCCAGAGGAGCCACAGTTTTCCTTGTCGGCACCCAAGTTTTGGCAGGTGAAGGCAGTGCCGGCGGCGTTAGTCATAAGAGTGTAGGTGTCGGGGCATCCTGAAGGGAATGCGAAAGTCAATGGGGTGTTTTGTTTTCTTGTCTGTCAAAGACTCACCTGGCACGCAAGCGCCGGAAGCGGAGCAGGTGTTGAATCCGTGGGTGACCTTAGGGCAGGTCTGAAAGAGAGATCGACTGAAAGTCAGCGGTGCGACTCGAGGCGATTCCTCCTAGCTAAGCGCGAAGACCCACGTTGGTTGAGCAAGTCGTGGCAGACGCGACACATGATTGAGAAGCTCCACCAGTTCCGGGAGCGAAGCCAGCCTTGCATTCTGTGAACATGAGGTCAGAGAAGGCTGGAAGCGCAGACACTTTTACAAAACTCACGAAGCTGGCAAACACGGGTAGAAAGACAAACGGCCCTCGAGTTGGGGATGGTCGCAAGACCTTGACAGAATCGGGCTGAAAAGTCGAGAAGCAATCAGCGCAGGGTCCCAATCGGGAGCGCCTCGGGCGGAGTAACGAAACGAAGCTCACCCTTGGCACATCGTACTTGGGAAACGGCGGCGGCAACGACACCTTCTCCGAAAGCACTTCCGGTACCGTACATCGAGTTGGTGGATGATGTGGGAGCAACAAACGCGCCAACGCCTCGGGCCTCGATCGCCTTGCGCGCGCGCTTGGCAGCGGCAGCCTTCGCGGCGGCGCGCTTTTCCTTTCCAACCTGGTTCGATACGGCAGCACGAGCGACATTGGGGGAAGATCCGTGGAGGGCACGTCCAGCAAGAACATCACCTGCAACCCATCACAATGGAGATATCAGCGCGCCGTTCCCTGCGGATTCCATGGCGACGAAAAAGGTGACCCACCAGCTTGGTGACTCTTCGCGGAGACGGAGGGAGCGAAAGCGATGGCCATGACGGCGAGGGTGGCGAGGCAAGACTTGAAGGAAGGCATGTCGAAAGAAAGGTTGGGTGAAGATTTGTCGGGGGGAGAAAGTCTGAAGAGGGCGCAGAGCTGAACGGGAGAAGAATAAAACGAGTGTGGTGTGCAACTGGCGACGAGAGGCGAAGACGAGAGGGATCTCAAGGAAGGGGGGGAAAGCAAAAGTAGTGAGTGGCAAGAGATGGGAAGAAGGGCAAGATTGTGGCTTTATGGTTTCAGTGGTGTGTTCCTTTAATCTTGGAATCCCGCCGTAAGGCTCTGGGATCATCGACTGCGGCGGGCGAGCGACGATTCGACGCGACGCGCTGTGCCTGCACGTGAATTTTCCAATCGGCTTTGCTCTCAGTAAATAAGAACAGTGTTTGTTATGAGAGTGTGTTCCTTTTTCAGGTGAGGAGAGTTCGGAGCCGCTGTTCAGAGCGGTACAGGTGCCCAGCAGGTGCGTTCACTTTCGATTTGATCAGTGCAGCCAATTGAGCAATGTTGAGTCATCCCAAGTTGCAGGAAATGGATCGTAAGTAACCTCAGAATCTCAACTTCTCAAAGTCGCCGACGGCAGACAAGTCAAATCGCTGGATGGTTGCTCGGAGTCCGCGTCGTTGTCGAGCTCCAGCTAGAGAACCCCGAGGTCCTGTTTGTCTGTGCTTAGGCTGCCAGCCTAAGAAAAGTGGAACAAGCCCCTGCTGGTTGCTGTACATACTTAGGTCAATAACTTGTTGTTTGCGACGATCATCCGGCCGGGCAACGTTACATGTTGCGACACGCGTCTACTGTACTTCCACCTCAGCGTCTGGGAGGTTTACGCCACACGATCGTTCCCTACATGAACTTCTCACCTTCTCAAGGTCTTGGAGACTTCTATCAAGTCGACAATCACCAAGGCTTTCTTCAGTACCTACGTGTGTACAAACCTTTACAAATCTTGAAAACCGCATGGTTAAACACTGTCTTCTCCTCGGACCTTCATTCGCACTGCAAGCTCAGCGATCATTCAGAGCAGTAGGTACCAACTCCTTTTTCTGTCATCGCTTTCATCCTAGATTTACGTCCTTTGAATACGAGTGGATGGATGTACATTGTACGCCCAACAAGATGCCTCCAGGGTGCGGAAGCCGCCTTGGCTCGAGTGCCGACGTCAAATTCTTTAACGCACGAGCAGCAACAGAGAGCAAGTGATCAAAGCCCAAGAGGAATTTCAAGCAGGCTCAAGTTTTCTACTATGAAGATTACAGCAGAAATCAATCCGTATCGCTTTGCTGGCTTGCTTGACCACTTCGCGGACGCCACTCGCGCTTTATAATTTTCTACTTTGATGATTCACTGTTCCGAACAGGGGGCATATTCCAGTGCCAAGGAGGCGGAAGGTGTTATCACTTTGCTTGTGACAGCCGAGTACTTGAGTAGGGCGAAGGGCTTCCATGTTCAGGCGACCGTTGGGTACGCAGCGGGAGTCGACACCGCGCGTCTAAGAACTCGCTGTTTGTCTTGGTTTGTCGGATCCTCCTTACCCAGCTCTCCTCTTTTCCATGATTCGGCTTTTAGGAACTTCTTGCGTCCACAAGTACATAACTACTCCTATATCCTGAACTCGGAACCAAGAGAACGCGTCGAGTTCCAAGTTTGTACCTAATTTCTGTTGTTTCCCACACTGCGCACCGAAAGACCGGCTCGGCGGCGAAAAAAAGTAAACAGACAGTGTATGAGATTGCTCCTTAGTCTACATTCCACCAGGCGAAGTAGTCAACGCAGCCCATCTGTGATAAGAAAGAACATTTGAAAGTCAGTGATTACCGAGCGAGCGTGATATGGATATCTGCCGAGAACTGCGAAAGAAACGTACTCTACCATTAACCTGATCACATGAATAGAGTAAGGAATCTGAATCAGCTCCAACTTTCGCCATGCAGCGAATGCTGAAAACAAAACAAAAACAAAGGCGTACCGATAAACATAGCACTGAGAGACGCGTTCGTAAAGGTCAGTTCATTGTAAGGCGGGCGCGACGATTCTGAAGATGAACAGAAACACACCTCCATGTCAGCTTTGCGGACGTAATTTTGTCGCCAGTCCCTTCCAGATTCTGCAATTTGTTGAAGAGCCTTGTCGCCAGAGAAGGCAGAACCGTCGCCCATGGTCGGCAGCGTTGGTACAGGGTGAGGGCTCGTGAGAATTGCCTTGGTGTAAGAATCGTTCGAGGCAATTGCCGCTGGGAAGCCAGAGAAGAAGGACTGAATATTGTAGAGCTCGCCGTAAGATGAGGACAGCGGAATAAAATGCTTCCTGCAATCGCGCGACGAAGGCGGATCAGCGACACTTCCGATAGCTTTAAAATCGCACAAAACGCACCAAGGCATGATCCATCCACTCCAAAACTCCTTCTGAACACTGCTCTTGACCACAGCACTCTTGCTTTCCATCAAAGCAAAGAAGCGCGGCGAGAATCCAATCTCGTCAATGTCGAGCACATACTTGTGCTTCCAAGCGTCGCTGAGTGGTCCTGGTGGTTCGACACGGTATCCAAGAGAGCGAAGATACGAGCACTCTCCAAGACTGGGATCACAAGCCATCGCGACATCCGAGACGGCTTTGTTGAGCTCCGCAACTCCCGCCGACGTCGAAACCAGTCCAGCGGTAGCGGGGTTGAAAGCGACGATAACGCGTTTTTCAGCCGCGTTTGCCTCGTTGGCCATCTTGACTAGACGCTGCTTCTGGAACGAAGGAGCCCGACCTGGAGGAGTGTCCGCTCCTCGTGTCACCTTTCCGCGCCAGTAAAAGCTGGGCTTCTTGACGTTCCATTCGAGGTCCGTAGGTTCCTTGGTACGACCTCGCTTCATTTCCCATTCATAAGTGAACTCGGACGAAGGCGACCAATAGTGGTGAGATGGGATGAGAATGTCGGCGTAACCAGGAGGCTTTGAGGGTGAGAAGACTGGGTAGAGGTACTCGATGGTACGTTGGTCGGAGAAGAAGGCCGAGTGCATGGTGTGGACGGAGGGGTTGGCGCAAATGTCGGCGTTGGCGTCGAGTTCAGGGTTGAAAGTAAGCTCGCGGGAGGGGGGGTACGGCTGTCCAGTCGACCTTCGACGAGTAGTGGGTTGGTTGAGCTTTGAAGTTGCTCTGCCCTGGACTTGCAGCGAAGCGCCACCTCCTCCTGCTTCGGCAGATCGGACGGACTCGAGAAGACGACGAGAGCCAGAAGTAGTAGGACATGATCGACGGAAGGCATCCCAAACGTTGCCTTCGCGAAGCCACTCTGGCTTGAAATTGTTGCCGAGAATTGGGTGGACCATTGGATCCGACATGTCTTCGAAACAAAATCAGCAAGGAAATCGAAATGTACCAATTGAAGAAAGAAAGACTCACTAGGTGCAAGCTCTTCCTGCCCATCGAGTCCATAATCCTCCATAAGGACCGTGCGCTGCTTCCTTGGCAAGACCCTCCCTTCTGGCTTCTCATTGATAGCAATATCCATATCTGGCAGATCCCTCACGAAAGCTCCCAACATTTGCTGAAACGCCAAAGCCGGTGCCCACTTTCCACTCTTCGAATGAACCTGAGCCACACCGTTCCTAATGGAAACGATGCTGATCCCTGGAACCTGCGCTAGTTCTGCGGTCCTCCTCCTCAACTCGACGGGAGTAAGCCCTCGATAAGGCAATAAGTCGGCCATGAGTGAATCGTACTCGTCTACGAGCGAATGATTTCGTCCTTGGATGGCAAAGGCGAACCATTTATCGAATCCGGGTGGGGTGGGAAGGTTATACCTCGCCCTATAAGTTTTTGAAGCTCTATCGAAAGTTGTCGATTGGGAAGAAAGGACAGTTGACCATCTTTCGTTGGCGTTTGTGAGGAGGGGAATGATGGGATGGGGAGAAGTCGGTCCGAGGCCGGTGGAACCTATGAAGGCGAGGAGACCGGCGGGGAGGAATGGAGTGAGTTGAGTCGTGAGGAGGTTCGTGTTTGGAGTTGGAAGGAGTGACATTCGGGAGAGAAGGATGAGGAGGAGAAAGAATGCGCCAATGGGCAACACGACGAGCAAAGAAGGTCCTCCTCCTTTCTTGAAGCTCTTGCTGCCGCTGTCATCACTGTGTCGCCTCCTCATCGTCGCCGACGCGGCACCACCTTCTCCCATGAGCGGATCTTTGTCATGCTCGTACGCATCTGATCCGAATCCGCCATATTGGGCTTGGTACGCGGGGCGTGTGTCGATGTTGGAATGGGCGAGTGGTGACGGGGGCGGTGACAGAATTGGAGTAGTCGAAGGAAGCGGTGGTGGAAGGTGGAACGCTGAGTGATCTGGTCGCTGAGTCTGCGAATTTGAGCGACTGAGAGGAGGTGCTAATGTGAAAGGTTGTAGTGGTGGTCCTCCGTTGGAATCCATCGCGTCGTGATACTCGTTGAGTAGGCGTGTCCTCTAAAGTGGTGCAGGCAAGGCCCGTTCGCTCGGTTCAGCCGTCGCGCGTGGGGGGATGAAGTCTACTGAAAAGCCCAAGAAGGATGTGTGGTTGGAAAGAAACGGAAGACGCCCGACGGAGAAGGAGAAGAGGTTCGTCGGAGGCAAGGATGCGCACACGCCTAGAGACAAGTCCTCGACTTCGGATTCGGAAGGCCCGCACGCAAGAGTGCTGCGCATAAGCTTCTCGACATGTCCGCGAAGTGGAGCAGTTGAAAATGTGTGGGTCACAAGTTGCATTGAATCCATCTATATAGCGGTAATTGTACAAGGCGAGAGCTCCCAAAAAATCTGCTGTCGCAGTGAACTTGACATTCAAGTCGATCAGAAGCAGCGGGGAGTATGTAGGAGTCGAACGCAATTCAAAAGCAAGAACGTGGCACCACGGACACTGTACGAAGGGTTTCTTGAAAATCTTAAGGTGGATACGAAAGCCCTAGTTGCTTGTAACATGCGGCTGAACCTTCCTTCAAGCCTTGTGCGGCTGGCTGGCTGCAGGTTATATATCACCAGGTTGGGCGAAGCCAGTAACTTCGGTTTGGCTGTTGATATCATTAAAGAGTCGGTGGACAATATTCTGTATCCTGACAATTTTTCGGAAGCTCAGTTTCGTCAGGAAAAGCCGCATTTGCAGGACTGAGGGAAACTACCGAGACCCCGCCCTTCACACTTTGTCACACTCGTACTGTTTTTTAGCCCAGGTCTCTTGATAAGTCATCCAGTTCCAGGTTACTTCTACCAGTACAACAGTCCCCAATTCCTCCTTTCCGACACTGTCTTCAATGCGACAGACTTTCCTGTACGTCTTCCTTTTTTTCCTCCCCAACCTTCCTCCCAACACCCCCATCCCAATCTAATAATCCTGCCTCCTCTGCCCATAAAGCCCCTCCGTCAAGCTCTCAGTATTATACGGACTTCCCGCTCCATTTCCGCCCGCCTGCCAAGGTTCCTCATTCATGACTCTCAACGGTCCGCCTCTCCTCTCCCTATCATCTCCACCATCCTCAATTTCCTGCTCCATTTCACGATCATGATCATTCATCCAACCTCCACTCAAACCAGGAATAGAACGATGGGAAGGAGCCGGACTCGCCATATTATCGTACGGAAGTTGAGTGGGGGGAGCGAGTTGATGTTGGGGTGGAGCGGAGGAGTAGGCGTTGAAAGATGGAGAAGGTTGAGAGGGGACGTAGGAGATTGATTCTGGTGGATTGGATCCGAGGTGGGAGGAAGTGGAGGGGAGGG
>JASZXU010000266.1:0-27717 GCA_035521515.1 Phenoliferia sp. Uapishka_3 | reverse complement strand
CATCATACCTCCCATTCCCATCGGCCCCATCCCACCCATGCCCATCATACCCATCTGCGGCATCATTCCCATTGGTCCCATTCCCATACCCATGCTCATCATTTGTTGTTGATGGTGGAATTGCTGTTGCTGTTGTTGATACTCCCTCGAGGAGTTCGAGTTGCCGTGAGGGTATCCATGGTGTTGCGATCCTCCTCCTCCTGAAGACTGCCTCGAGTTCGAGTTCGACCTCATCTCCTCGACCTGATGACGCTCATCTCCGTTCGACTTTTCGCTCTCCACAATTTTTTCTTCGCCCGATCCCTCCTCTTTCTCTTCCGCCGCTACAGAAGTAGCTTTCGAGCTGGCCCCTTCCGACCCTCCGCCCTCAGCGACACTCGAGCTAACAGAAGGGGAAGCCGAAGACTCGGCCCCTGAGGAGCTATGACCATTCGTTTCCTCCCCACTCCTAGTCCTAGCAACTCTCGGCGGACTGGGCATAGGACTTGCAATCCTACTCCCGGCATTCGAATTCCTCGAATTGGAGCTCGAACTCCTCTCGAGCGAGTTTGGCGGAAACGGTAAAATGGGAGGAGTGAGGTGGGTGGGGATCCCCATAGGCCAAACGTGACCATTTGCAGCTTGGGCTTGAGCTTGAGCTTGGATGGTAGCGAGCTGGAAATGCTGCGCTTGTTGTTGGAGAGCGGCTTGACGGTTCGCTTCAGCAATGGCGAGGACTCCGGTGGGGTCTTGAGTGTCGAGTCGCACGTCAAGAGTTCGGGTTTGCCCTGTTGGATTGGAGGGACATCGAAAATGAGTATTTTGGGAGGCGAGGAAAAAAAAATAACGTCAGGGACCGGTGTGGGGTAGGCGGAGCGAGGTGTGCGAGGAGCCAACTTACAGGAAAAGCCATTATACTTTTCGATAGCAGAGTAGGCGTCTTCAACTCTGCAGCATAGTGAAATTATCAGCCTGCGGACTCAGGAGCACCCACTCAAGCTGCATGACACCATTCGACCGAGACGTACCGAGCAAAGAGAACTACTCCGAATCCTCTCGACCTGCCATCATGAGCCGTCAAGGCTACGTCTGCTCTCAAGACGGTACCACATTTTCGAAAGAGATCTTTGAGATCTTGCCATCGTACTCGGAATGGTAGGTTGCCGACATATAGCTCTGTGTTTGTTTTCCGAGGAGGAGTGGGGTGGGTTGGTTAGCTCGGAGCGAGGGAGGATAGAATGGGAAGGGTGGCGTACGGGTGCGAGTATCGTTTGGTGCTAATGGGATACCGCCATTCAGAATTTGTTGGCCGCTGGGAAGGTTCGTGGGACCGGTTGGGCCTTGAGGGTTTGGCCAAGGAGATGATGACCTGCCGTTCATGCCATAGCCTCCACCACCACCTCCTCCACCTGCCGAGTGACCGGGATAGAGTTGCTGAGTCGAATTGTGAGGATGAGAATTTGAGTTGTAAAGTTGATAAGGTTGTTGTGGTTGTTGGAAGTTTGTTTGGTGGTGAGGAGGAGAATGAGGAGTTGAGGATGGCAATTGAGCGTCGAGCTCTGGGGATGGTGTCTCCTGTCAGAGTGAATAGTTAGTAGTCGTTATGAAAGGGATTGTGATTGAAAGATTGTATACTTTTGGCATGTTGTTGGACGAGAAAGGCCGAGGAGAAACGGGATCAACTTGTCGACTGTTTGTGTTTTTGCGTCTTGATGACTGCGGCGGTGACAGAATAGACCCGCTGATCAACCCTCGAGTGACCCAGAAGCAGAAAACCCCAGTCACAGAACCCAAGAGTCAAGTCGAAGACGAGAAAGAAGAAGAAAGAGGAGAGAGCAGTAGCCGCTAGCGCACCGCAGTAACTAACTCGCTTTGGATTTCCCCGAATATATTTCGTAATTGAATTAATTGTTGATGGTCGTTCCCTCGGCAAGGGCAACTCAAGTTGTATAACGACCTCATTCCTTATAGGATGTTGTCTTTTAGTCGATTATTCAAGCCAGCCTCTTCCAGTCTCGCTTGCTCTTGTCGACTCTCCTCTTCCCTTCCAACTCGGCAGACACCACCTCCAACTTCATCTTCAATCCGTCGTCGAACAGATCTCGACTCTCGCAAACTTCGTTACTTGAACTCAATCACAGACTTATCAGCTTTCGATCCAACTCTCGACATTCATCCTTCAAAATCTTTCTCTCCAACAAAACTCTCCCCTTCAAACAAACATCCAATTCACATCACTCTCCTAAACGACAATCCAAACCAACCAGACTACGTTCAACCTGCACCTCCTCCTTCTTTACTCGAATCTCTACCAGGAGAGGATGATTCAGTATCACACCTCGCTGCAGTCACTGATTTGACTCCAGGAGAGATCAGAGCTCTCGTCAGGTTTCCTTTGATCGTAAAGAGGGTCGTAAACATGAAGTCAAAGGGAAAAATGCCGTCCATGTATGCTTTGGTCGTCGTAGGAAACCAAAATGGGTTGGTCGGAGTTGGAGAGGGCAAGGACGAGACTGCTCAGAGGGCAGTCACAAAAGCTTTCAATCAGGCAGTCAGGAGTATGGATTGGGTAGATAGGTACGAGGATAGGACCGTTTGGGGAACCATGGATGCAAACTTTGGAAGCTGTAACATTCAGATGAGGTCAAGGCCACCTGGTAAGTACATCTTCCTTCCTCTCGCTCCATCTCCCCTCCCCTTCCGACTCGGCTTCCCCTTCGCTCTCTCCTTCTTTACTCTTTACTGACTGTTGCATAATCCACCATCCAGGATTCGGATTGCGAGTAAACCACTACCTTCACCAAGTAGCAAAAGCAGCGGGAATCTCAGACCTCAGCGCAAAAGTATACGGATCGAGGAACGGAACTCGCGTTATCAAGCTCGCTTGCCAGATGTTGCACGGTGGTTCAGTGCCTATCGGTTAGTTGCTTGATTCTTCCGCCAGGGGTGGTAACGTGTGAGCTGATGGTCCCGCCCCCGCACAGACATGGGAGACTTTGGACACAAGGGTCAGAGGAGGAATAAGAAAGTCAACGGAATGAGGAGTGCAGAGGAAGTCGGAAGGACTAGAGGTCGTTTGGCCGTCTCTCTTTAGAGCGCAGAAGGTCGATGATGGAACAACGAAAGATCAGCAAACTCCCTACTAGATTCTTGAGCGCGCCGCACCCACTTCCGCTGATGTTCTGGGGCACAGGCAGATGTCACCAGCTGTCGATATGCGTAAGTGAGGCTTGCTCACACTAAACCTTCCAGTCCGAGGCGAACGAGGCACTGAACGTTCCGCTGGCGACGAGGGCCCCCGAACGTTCCGCAATCCAACAACCACTTCGATATTCTCGGCGCTGATCCGAGCTGCAAGATCAATTTGGAGCAATCAGCGAGACGTTTGGGATTGAACGAAAACCCCGATCAGCTAAATCCGCAAAGTCTTGGCTTCATGTGCCGCACAAGTGAATGGGTGTATTTCCGTTCTTCAGGCGGTGTCCTGGTGAGTTGTCCCGTATATATGTATTCTTCCTGCTAAAGAATCACCTCACTCCTAGTATGGATTATCGTCACGCCTCCCTTCCATTCGAAGACCCCGACTGGCACGATGAGCACCGTCGGGAACCCAAAGTTCTCGCGAGGGCGCCAAACCAACGAGAAAGCGTCGCTCATTCCAATCGTCACCGTCGCTCGACCACTCCTATCTACCTCATCTTAATCACCACTTTCTCTCTCGCCGCAATCGGTGCCGTCGGGCATCATCTCTTCAACTCTCACCTCCACAACGCCCCGGTTTCGACGATTCACGACCCGCGATTCATCTCCGCCGTAGGGATCCATTGGGACCACTCCATCCCCTGGACCCACGGTCAACGAGACGCCACTCTCGTCGGGTTATTTCTCTCCCACCTCATCAAAGTACTCCTCTCGACCGCCGTGGGAGTAGCCTTCGTCCAGCTCGCTTGGAGAACAGTGTCGAGAAAGGCAATGTCGCTTGAAGGTGTAGACGCCGTTTTTGCCGCTGCTGTGGATCCGCTGGCTTTCTTGAAGTGGGAACTCTGGAAAGCTGCGTGGGGAACCGCGGCGGTAGCTATTGTACTTTGGTCAATGTTTGTCGTGACCCTCCTTCCCGTTGGTAGCTTGACTACCAAACAGGTTCAGATCAGCGTGAGTCCTCTTTGATTTTTTCAAAAACTGTCTATCTTCCTTCTCAACCAGTAATTGGGCTTTCTTTCGCAGACTACCCGAATCTACGATGTCAACTCGTTTGACGCCAACGCCGCGGCATCGTTGTGGAGCGGTCAGCCCATTCCTTGTATTCGAGCCGCTGAACATAGCTAATAGAAAAACCGCTACACTTCTATCTTAGTCGGAGTGAGTTCCGGAAATGTCTACGGAATCCCCACTCCACCCCTCGACCGAATTGCCCTATCTACCCTCGTCTCCGGCACCCCGACTTCGCCTTCTTCCCCATGTGGAAACTGCAGCTACACACAACAACTTTATGCACCAGCTCTGAACTGCGTCAACGGCTTGCCAGCAGGAGTAAATAACAGTGGACTTCCATTAGTGGACATGGCCTTCACTTCTCGCATTTGGGACGCCGCGTCCTACTATTCCGGTAACTGGACCCCCGCCGCACCAGATTGTTTCGCCGGGATCTGCGTCCCCGATATCCCTTTAACCTACGGGAATCAACTTGCCATTCGTTATTATTCCTCGCTTACCGGGTTGGAAGGCAATGTCTCGTGCGAGATGTCGAATGCGAGCTACACCGTCTTTAGCAACTTTACGACAGTACCGAGTACGGCGACCGTGCTATCGATGGAGCTTCAAGATTGGTGGAATCTTACGGCGCTTTATTCGGATGCGCAAAAGCAGGACATGCCAGGGTGGAATGGGCTTGATTTACTGGCCGATACGGCAACGGACGACACTAAAGCGTTGATCAACTACAAAGCGATCCGCGATTCGCTCTTTCGACAACTCAACGGTACCATAGAATTGTCTCATGAGGGTATCGACAACGTTGGAATACCCGCAATTTCGATTCTTTTCAATGGTAGCACTTGGGTCGCCGACATGCCTGCCGCACTACAGGGAGTCATGTCCAACATCACCCTCTCGCTCCTCGCCACCCCTATCAACTCGACAACTCAAGTCAACGCCACCCTCCTGGATTCACAAGTCGTCTTTTCCTACAACCCAAAAGAACTCTACATTCCCTACATATACGCATTCGCCACTTCGTTAGTTGCTTGCCTCTTCGGAGCTCTCGCCATTCACGCGAACCACTTTACGGCGGGAGCGACCTTCAAGACTTTCATCGACGCAGCTTCGAACCATAGCATGAGAGATCCGGAGGTTCTGGGTAAGTCTGTGAGGGCAGCTTTCGATTTTGGATCATTGAGTTCCTTCTGCAGGTGGAAAAGCGAGGATTAAGTACGTCGAGGTGCCAGAATCTGAGGGAGGGCGATACGCGTTTGTCAAGCAAAGCGATGAGCCCATGGAGAGTAAGTCATCGAGTCGGATTGAATGCGTACCGGGTCGTTCTGATGAGGTTTATCGATGCAGTACCTTACTCACTAAAACGTCGAAGTAGGTCGTCCTGAAAGCCTGCTGTCCGCCCCTGCATCTGCCTTAGCCTTACATCTTCAATACTGGACCCTCGTGTTCTCTTCTCATCTCAAAATTAAGAGACAGCAGTCTCTCCCCAAAAGTTAAAACTATGTCCACCTCTCGAGCAGCCTGCCTCGAGTGAGAACGTCATGAATGAGAAAAGCTGTAAACATTTTTCTTACAATCGAAGATCCTGCGATTTGTAAACAACACGGAGAGTAAAAGTCCAGAAGCGCAGCCCCAAATTCCACCGCCTAAAGTTCCTCCATCGCGCCCCCAAGAACAAGCCGTTTTAATTGGTCCCCGACAGCCTGAGAAGACGCAAGTCAGCTTCACGATTGAGGAAAAGGTGACAGGAGACCTACTTGAAGAGCTGGAAGCTCATGGAAGTCTGCAATTTTTTTGGTCACCCTTAGCCTACGTAAGAGATCCGCCTTCGTTTCCCCCATTTCGTAGTCGCCCGAGCAATTGCAGTGCAGTCGAAGGTTCTCCGATTTTAGCTGCTTGCATCGCTTGCACCTCAAATCTTGCAGGGTGTACGAGATGGTTCGTCGAACGATGGCGTCGACCATGAGATTCTCGACTGCTGTGCGATCGTATGGAACAGTGCAGCGCGCGCACGCCCAGACGCGTCCGCGCTCCAGGAATTCAATATTACGACAAAGATCAAGATCTAAATAGATTAATTAGTCACTGCTACGCTAACCTGGAAGACGCTACTCACCTCGAGCTGTATTGCAAACTTTGCACACCACCATGGGAACCTTGAAAGGAAGGCAAGGATTGCGGAAAGCAGCTTCGGCAGAAAACTCTCGAACGCCGATGAGGTCGAGGAGATTGCGCTTGAGAACAAGGACTTCGGCACCGACCTCCTTGGCCAAAGCCAAGACAGCGCACGTCGTCTTGATGAACTCGAGCACGACCTTAGTTGGCTTGAGGTAGCTTCCAGGGAGATCGGGGAAGTGGAAGTCGGAGTCATCCTTGGCGGTGTCAACACGTTCAATAGTATCCGTGACAATCTTGAGCAGGAGCCTCGTAAGCGTCTGGGAGATGCAGATGCGGGCCATTTCGACTTCATCTAGCTTGGTGGGGTCTGCGGCCGTCCCGCTGCCATTTTGTAGGAGACGAAGAGGCGTTCGGACCGAACCGATCGATTGTCGCTTGGCGCTGTACATGCCATGTACGAACCTAGCCACGATGGTCCCAAAGTCTTCTTGGACGGCCGGCGGTAAGAAGGTGGCAATATTCCAGTCCATCTCGACTTCGAATTCCGCGCCATCGTTGTCGACCTCGACCTCGCTTGGGTTGTTACAAATAACTCCAGCAAAGTTGGCTGTATCCATCCAAACGAGCTGATCCCAGAATTTGACGATTTCGAGTGTGATGTACCGATAAAGCTCGCGGGAGGTGATGGACGAGACGATGTAATTCGCGTAAGCGTACGCCGAGGCGGACGATGGCTTGCTTGTGAGTAGCCAAATCTTGCCGAAGTCAGCATGGACGATGTCACACCCGAGTCGCCTAAACTCTGCAAGAAGTTGCGAAAACGTCTTGCGCATGAGACCATGGACGAATCGGTAGAGAGCTGGGTCATAGAGCTTCGCCGACGGGGAGCTGATCCATCTCCAAAAGTTGTCGATCATCATGCGCCAAGGAGCGCCACCAGGTTTTGTAGCCTCTGTAGACCAATTCTTGACCATGGAGCGGACAATATTGAACGTCTGGGTAGGGAGGACGGCATCCCCGAGTGTCACGGCGGCATGGGCGGTTCCCTTCGAGTATTCGTCGAGATTATGAGATGCCGATTCGAATCCGATGGACGCTCCGCCTTCTCCGCCTTCGAGTTCGTATACGAGAGCCGACTGCAGGACGGCGTCGGCGGCGAGGTTGCGAAGATCAATCTCGAGACATGCGTTAGAGTAGCATCCTGGTCGGCCAATCTCCGGGTTATGAACATCCTCGAAAAGCTGGTGTGAGTTTGCATCGGTTTCTCGACCTCCCAAGTCAGGTCGTGAGGCGGACGTCCACCAGAGAAGGAGGTCGGCCTTGTGCAGGCGGCGGGCAAAGTCGATGTCGGTAAGAAAGACGGGAACATCCTGCTCGATGTTGCATATCGGAACGTCATATCGGTCAGCAGTCTCGATCTGTTCCTTTGTCCAGACGGACGACCGCGTGTAGTGGGCGACCATTCGGCGGACGGCAGGCATTTGCCAGCCGAGTGGGGCGAGCGAGTTATCACTCGGTAGCGATTTGATGAGGATGTAGGGGAGACTTGCGGAGGCTGGAAGCCCTTCATCAAAGTAGGACCGTTGACTGGGCGAGCGGATGACGAGAAGAGTTGATACCGACTTCTGGCCGGCGATGGCGGCAATCTCTTTATTGATGCTCTTGAGCGTAGCGCTTTCCGTCGCTGGGTAAGCGACTTCGACTTCCAGGTCTTCGCTGTAAGAAAAGACACCTTTCGCGCTGTCTTCGCTTTGCTTGGCGAGCTGAACGCGATAGTAGTCCCGCACGCCACTGACGACGACCTCACGCAATTTGCCACGTTGAAAAACCCAGATTTTGGTCTCACCGCTCGGGAGGAAAAGTCCAAAGACGTGACGGTGGTCGGTATGGATGTGGTAGAGGAAGGCGTAGTGGAGGCCCTGTCCACGGTCGAGGTACCGTCGCCGGCTGAGCGACGCTTCGGTGCGCTTGAGGTCCGCCAGAACAAAGCCGACATCAGGATTGAGTCCCTTATTGAGACTCGCCCCCTTTGAGGAGTCCGCAACGCAAGACGATCCCAGATGAAGGAACGCGCGGACGAGAAGTGGGACGTTTTCCTCGTAGACGCCATCGACGTTCGTGTCGTTCAGGAGAGCGCCATACTCGGCATGCTCGTCCACATACGCTTGCTCGGAAGTGGTGACACGAACGAGGTTGAGAGACCTCTGTGCTCGTGGGAGGGTTCGCGCGGCGGCCTCATACTTCGCCGACTTAGGCCAAGGGTGCTTTGTAGCCACATCGATGAAGTTGATGTAGAATTGCCGCTCGATACGTAGGCGCACGCTTTGTAGAGTGTCGCCGATGAGTAGCCACATTTTGAATTCGCCAGGACGTTCGGCGACTGGCGAGATTTGGACAATGTCCCAGACCTGAGACGACAGGAAAGCAGACTGCTGAAAGAGTAGGGAGCCTAGAGCGCCAGTAGGGACTCCAAAGCCAGATTTCTTCGCTGCCGCTAGTAGTTTTGCCTTCTCTCGCCAGATCGGCTTCATGTGCGCTATCCAGCCAGGATAATGCGTCCTGTAGTCGGGCGGCGGGGCTGGCGGCGGGCTGGGACTCCTCATTACGACGGGAGCAGGACTTCCGAAATCCTCGAGGTCCCCGATCTCAGCTTGTGGTCTCACAGCTGGTTTCTGTCGAGCAAACATGTCGTCGATCTTGTGCTGTTTGAATTTGTCCTCGAGGTTCGCGACGCGGCGGAAGAGCCAGTCAGGGTGTCGAATTCGTGGGACGGGATTTGTGACTTTCTGGAGGGCGGCTGGGATGGTGATAAGTTTCTGGATGACGGACCCAAAGCGCTCGATGTAATAATTCCAGTCGAGAATGGATCGGAGTTCAAAGTCGTCAAGCGCGTTGTCCTTCAGCCACTTGCGAAGAAAGTGCTTCTTCACGCTCGGCTCAGCCGAAAAGATGGCGACGGGAACAGCACGCTCCGTCACTGGGGCTCCGTGTGGCTTGGTCGAGATGATGAAGCGACAAGAAAGCCCCTTGTCCCGAACCATTTGTTCTCCAAGAAACTCAGCGAGACGTCTAGCGGTGCTGATCGACGTCGACTTTTGTCCAGCGTATTCGGCGAGTGTCTTGGACATGCTTCGGTTTTCGGCGATGAGTTCGACCAGTTCGTCATCGGGCAGACTTGCCGCTTTGGTGAAGAGGACGTCGAGCCACTTGTCGGCGACAGAAGCGACGGCGGCATAGCAGTCTTTGAGAGTCGTCCCGAGGAGGAACTTCTCGAAGATTTGGGATTGGAAGGTCTTGATAAGTTGAAGCTCTCCTCGTCGCTTGACCTCAAACCCCTTGAGTTCGGCGAGGGTTCCATCGACGTTGAAGACGGCGTAACGCTTCTTGAGTAACTTGTCCTCCTCCTTGGATGAAGGGAGGATCATGGCGCGGTAGGGTCTGGAGAATAAGAAGACATTAGTGAAACGTCAACTCTCAATAGAGAAGGATATCACGAACCCATCGAGCTCGAAGAAGATGGAGTTCTCCTTTCGAACCTCGTAAGTGCCGCGTGCCGGGTCGACGAGCTCGTGGTATTGATCGTTGGTGAAGTCCTTGTAGACGAGGTGGTTGAGCATCGTGCACGGGTATGAGATGCCGTACTTCTTTCCGCCCTTCAGCTTGAAGGTGAAGCCGTCTGGGAAGGAGCTCGGGAGCATGCACCAGATACCGTCCGTGTCGAGCTCGAGCGGCCGACCAATTTGTTCCACAATTTTCCGCGCCATCTGAATGATTGAGGCACCTGTAAGACAGGTGATGCCTGCCATCTCCATGGAGTGCCATCGAGCACCTTTGCGCATGACGTATCCATAGAACGAGTTGAGGATACACTTGTGCGCGAGTTGAAGCGAATCGTACAGTACGATCATGTTTTTGGCGTCGACAATTTCCGGTACGCTGCCGCCAGCTTGTGCGTTATCGAGATTCTTCTTCCATGTTTTGTGAAGACCTTTGTAAGTGTACCGACGGTCACGGAACGTCCTGACGGTGTCGATGTAGAATGGGTTCTCTCGCTGGCAGATGATTGCCTCTTTCGTGATGATTTGGGTCTCTTTAGTTTTCTTGTAGACCTTTCGAGAATAGTCGCCGAGTCGTTTGTGAAGGAGAGATGTTTGCTCCGTTGGCGAGAGGTCGACATATCGACGTTGCGGCTTTCCGGGCCATTTGGGCGGGAAGAATTCTTGCTCGAGCGCGTTTCGGATCTGTAAAATCAAAATTAGGGGGGGGGGAGACGACAAAATCAGCCTGGATTTTGAGGCTCACCATCTTGAGCTCGTCGTTCTTTGCTGGGAAGAACTCTCCACGCCAGGCCCACTTCATCTTGCGCTGACACTGCTTCCCAGGTCGATTGTAGTCGCAAGCTGCACATGTTGCTTCCGTGACGACGGAATCCGGTTGTAGCCGGTTTGACAACATAATGTTGGGGTACATGGCGGCGACATCGAGATGGTAGATGAGAGGAGTGTCGGATCGAAGGGGGTTGTCGCGAAGCTCGACTAGCATGGTGGTGATATTCTCCTTGACTTCATCATAGTTCTCGACGTCCTCGAGCTTATGGAAACCTTCGTCGGTGATGCTGAACTTCAGTGCGTCGTCGAGCTCGTCGATGAGCTGTCGCCAATGGAAGTAGTACTTTAGCGAAGATTCCGCCGCAGCTCGGAGAAGACATAGCTGACCTGTTGGATTGCCGAAGGAACGATTTTGAAGTCGGTAGCGATATCACTCCTGAACACTCCTGCCTCCAGCGCTTCTACATGGCCTCCGACGTAGGTCTCGGATTCGAGGAGGTGACCTTCGTGAGTGTTGTCATGAACCTCGACGTGCCGGTTCGGCATGATGACTTCTCCACGATAGGCTTCAACCTGTGTTTGCTCTGATCAGAATCGTCCAAATAGGGTGAGAGCGACGACTTACCATGAGAAGGGTCTCGCAGAGCGTGCCAGTTCCTTTTCGTAGCACCTCGTCTGGGTTGAGGGGAATGATGTTGCAGAGGGAGAAAACGAAAGGGTGGACGTATTTCATGTAGAGGTAGTAGGTTGCTACAGCGTCGGAAACCGAGTATTGGGCGAGGATGTGCGGCTTCTCGACCGCGTAACTGAGGATAGTTGAAGGAGGGCGTAAGCTCGCGAACGACGGTACAGATAGGCTTCGGAAGTGCACACGGAGTCATGAGTTCAGGATCCAGCTCGAGGGGGTTGTAGCCAAGTTTGGCGACAGTAACAGCTTTGAGACCCTGACTTCCCTGCGGAAGGTACGAGTCGCGCTTCACCCAACTGTGAAGGAAACCGTCACTTTCGACTCGGAGTCCATCAACTCAAACAGTAAGCGTACCGGAAACAATCCATGTGAACACAACTTCGACTCTTGAACTCATCCTCTTGATCTTTTTTGAAGCCGGTCTCCTTGTACATGTCGATGCCGTGAATTGTGGCGCGAGCGAGGAGGAAGGGAAAGTCGAAAGAGTCTCCGTTATAGGTGGCAATTACAGTCGGTTTCAGCTCTCGGATATGCTCGAAGAATCGCCTCAATGTGGCCGGCTAAATACGGAGCGTGAGTTGACTTATCGCGCCGAGTTGACATCAGGCATTACGCACCTCGTCGTCTTCATTCATGATGATGAAGGGGCCCTCGTACTCGGGTTTTGGCGTGTACTCAAAGTCCTCAATGTCTGCACTGACGATTTCGCGATTTGTGATGAGGTAACCCTGAGGTCGAAAACAGTTCAGGTGCAATTGCGAAAACGAGGCTGGCGGAAGTGCTCACCTGACCATCGACCATGTACGAAATCATCATGACCTGATCCGTTTGCTGGTCCGGAAACTTCAAGGGAGCTTTGGTGCATTCAATGTCGAAGGCCATTACGACGGGCTCAGCTCGACTGACTCGCTCCTTGATGAGGTCGATTGAGATCTCGCCGTGGGTGGCGGTAACCTCGTACCACAGTCCGACTCGAATGTCTGAAGTGAAGGGGATTCGAATTAACTAATCACTATCGGAAAGAAGACATGCTGCCTCACCTTTGTCAATGGCGACCCGGAGGTAATACGGCAAGTCGTACTCCCGGATATCGAGAATACCATCCGACGCCACCGTCAGAGGTCCCGCTCCGCCAGCAACGTTCGCGAAAGACTGCCGTTTCCCTCCGTCTTCCATGTCATAGTCCATGGCTCCAAACTGGGACTCGCCACTGATGACTTCGGCGTACGTGTCGACGGCGTCCAGCTTCTCCCGATTCTTGGTGGCGATAGGAAGGAGCTCCCGACGGACGGCAAAAAGGTCATTTTGGTTGCGAAAAAAGAGCTTGATGTACTCGCTGCGATACCCAATGAGATGATTTGGCTGCAGGTTCAAAGCTATAGTAAGTCCAGACACAGACGGGGCAAGACATGGGTCGGGACACACTAGGTGGAGATCCTCCATTCGTTGTCGCTCAATCTTGGTGATTAGATCTTCGTACTTCCGCAAGATCCATTCCTCCACTTGGCCTTCGTGCCCTTTCTGCAGAACGCCAACCTGTATCAGCTACGAGCTCGACATCTGCCCGTGACTGGGGAGTAATTACCCGGCAGGCGAGGTAGAAGTAAGGCTCATAGCAGATCGTGCTCTTAAACATGGCACCATCATCCTGAATAAAGTAGTAGTCGACTCCTTGCCGCCCTGTGTTTTTGCCCTCGTCCAATACGAGCGTCTGCAGGTCATGAGGAGCTAATCAGCTCTTCCCCTCCGCCACTTCAGGCCCTTGACTATTCACCTGAATCATATTGACCAACCAACCGGTCATTGGAGGTCCCTCCTCGTACTTTGGGAACCCAAGAGTTTCATCGAGCTCGTCCCACGCCTGCAAGTCACATCAAGCCCACCATCAAGTCGCGTCAGTTAAGCTTCTTCTCCTCGGCAGCTCGACGCGCTTCTGACCTTGCCATCTTCCAACCTGTCTGCATCTCTAGATCCTTCTGCCTCGGTCGCGATGACGGTTGGTGCTGTCTTGCTGCCGCCTCGCCAATTGCCCGAAGCGCCCCCGCCGCGACCTCTTCCGCGATAACTACCGCGTCCGCCTCCTCCTCTTGAAGCTCCTCCCCCTCCACGACCTCTGTAAGGCTGTGCCATGGTCGGGAGTTTCTTTCCGTGTTGGTGTGGTGTGTTGAGTTCTTCTTGATACCGCACTTGCGCGCGGCGCGAGATCTCTCTTCAAAAACAGGGGCTCAGTCGCGATGCGGACTTTTCTATCGATTTCTTTTGAAGAGGAAGGGAGAGGAAGTACTGCTAACAATAACCTCCACAGCAGAAGCTTTATCCCAAGATCCGAAGTATCAAACAAGTGCGAACAAGATACCAAGTGCGCGAATAAAAAAACATCAATATGAAGTCCTACATGAAGCTTGCCAGTGTTCGACGCCGCTCTGCTGCCAAGGTAATCAACAACAACCTCCCTTCGTCCTTGTCGAGGTGGAACACATATGCTTCTTCTCGCTTGGGTTTTACGATAACACTATTTGAACGACAAAACCCCAGACTGTCCCGCAGCGTGACGGTAATCCGGTAGGACTCCGGTAGGTCTCAACCTGACTCTGCCTGACGCCCACTTACGGTTATCCTTTCAAAATAAGTAAGGGGTACGAGCGTTTTCGATATGGCTCTGTCACCCAATTCTTTGTGAGCAGCTCCGATGCAGGCAAACCGACGCGACTGCTGGGTCTCTCTTGTCCACATTCTAAAGCAACGGTTGCTCTCCCATTCGCCAGGGTTCCATGCGCTCCTCGTCTTCAACGGCATCCTTATTCTCATCCTCACTTCCGCAACGGCCCCGCCAGACTACCTTCCACCTTCCCTGCGCACCACGGTTTTCAGCCAACACTTTCGGTCAGGCTTCGCAACGCCTCTCTCCTTGCCAACGCCACCACCATCTTGCGAGCTTTGTGTCGCCAACTCTACGGATCCACTATGCGCGTATGGAATCGATTCAATAAGAATGTCGCGAACGTATCAAGGATCTGGTTTCAGGGTGAAGAGATTCCTTCAAAAGGCACTTGCGGGAGAGGACGTCACGATTGGCATCATCGGAGCATCCGTTAGTTTAGGTGCGGAAAGAACTTCAAACATATTCCGGGGACCTTTCTGAGACGCTTTTATACTCGATAGGCCACGGTGTCGTTCACCTGGGAAAGCCGAAGTGGCAGGACGTCTTCTTCAAGGACTTCAGCTCGATTTTTCCTAAGGCGAAGCTGTACGAGGGCGTTGCCGGTGGAACAGACAGTACGTTTCTGCACCTGATTTTGGCCCGCGGTAATCTCTTAACTCTTCGCAATACAGGCGAGTTCTTCGCACATTGTTTCGAGACACTGCTACCGTCTACACTTGACCTTTACATTATCGAGGTACGCGCCGGCACAGGCGAGGACTTCTACAAGTATAGCAGTTCCACCACTGACGCTTCTCCTTGACTATTCTGTGTTATAGCTTGACATCAATAACGGAATGTAGTGGAGTTATTTTTGACCGATCGCGATGAAAGACCACTGACACCTTACGAATCTCCAGGGGCGACAAGACTATTACAGACGATGATCATCTCTATCGCGCATTACTCGGGCTGCCACAACAGCCAGCTGTAATCAGGACGTCTGTTGTTGCCTTGTTCGCGTCAGAGATGGTCCGAGGAGCAGCGTCTGCGGCTCTCGTCAGCCAATTCTTTGACGTTCCCGTTATCTCGTGCGTACCTTATAGGCCACACATTGATGGAATATCAGCTGATGACTCACCTTGGTTTGGTATCGAATAGATTGAGAAATTTCATGTTGCCGTACGCACTTCTGGCTTATGACGGACTGCTAGACAACTTCGAAGCCGAAATTTTTCCGCAGACACTTCCTGCTACATCCAAACGCCGTTCCTGCTTTCTTCACGAAATTCAGTGATGACGACCCTGTTCCGGATACCGTACGACTTTTTCAACCTCTCCGACTCCAGTAACACTCAGGCCTGACCGATTAAGAACACCCTTTCCAGCGCCACATCTCATGGGTGGGACACCAAGTTCTAGGAGACATGCTGGCGATTTATGTGCGAGAGCAACTGTGTGAGACAAAGCGAGTTTTGGAAAGCCCGCTACTGATAGTGGATCCAGAGAGCCTCTGGCCCCAAGGCGACTCTCTGGGTGTCATCCCAAGGCAGACGTTGCTGGAGCGAGTGAGTGCTTCTCATTACTGTAGGAGTATGGAAGGGGCGCTGAAATTTGCCTCTGAAAAGTTTGATGACATCAAGAGGGTTCCTACGGTCACACCGATGTGTTGGTGGGTTGGGTCGAAGACGCACCCTCTCAAGCCAAAATCTATGGAGGGCAATTGGCATTTAGAGAAGTGGAACGACAAGGCTGCGTACGCTTACTTCAAAACATTCCCGAGTGGGACAGCCAAAACTGACTTCTCGTCCTGCGCTATTTTGTAAGTTGGAACTCGGACAAGCCAAGCTCTCGGATCGGATTTGCCTTCGAAGGAACCACCGTAGGTCCAGTTTTTTGTACCGCTCGGAAAGCGCCGCTGACTCTTGCACATTTACGTAGGTGGGTTTATTTATCTGGGAGACGAACGGAAAGGGGAATCCGGTTCAGCCGGGCTCGGTAATGGCTTGGGTCGATCAGGACCGGCAAGATTGGAGAAAGGTCGACGCATTGAACGGACGAGATAACGCCGGGACATCGTGAGTAATCCTGTGTCGTGAGTTTTTCGGGTCCGCCGTCCAATCTAATAAAGAACTACCTACAGCTGGCACTTGTTATTTGACAACCTCGAGCCTGGCCCTCAGTGCGTCAATTTTTTGCTTGGACTTCACAAAAACATGCATCAGGCAACACAGCTGACATTCCACCTTTGGCATCAACAAGCGTACTGAACATGGTCGTCCTTGACTCGACTACCGGTGCTGATGACTTCCGGATTATGGGTTTGGCGTCAATATGAACTTTGTCAAACGTCGCGGGCGCCGCAACCTGCAAAACTTTCCCGGCTGACAGCAGCAAACTACAATTTGTACAGACAGTAGGAGAGTCTCGGATGGACGAATGAAAAGCAAGAATTAAAAATGATATCCAATGACTAAGACATAGAAGGGCACTGGCCCTCGTGCGGGTCACCTCGCTGAGTTGCGATCTCTCCTTTCCATTTGCATTCATCTCCGTCTCAGCGCATCTTTTGCGCTCTTGAAGCGCATCCCGGGATGCTCAAGCGTATATCATTCAACAAAGAGCCTGAGCCGTATCTTGTTCCGCCATCCTTACAACCTCAATACAACTCTGTCGCCCCTGGGTCCCCTCGCACGCCCCTTCCACCCTCTCCCTCGCGCTCAGCACCGCCGTCACCTTCCCTACAGAATCAGACGCAAGCTGGAAGCTACTTTCCCATTCAGCCAACTGTCGACCGACCCACCCTTCATCGCTCATTAGCGGCGCTCAGCAACCTGCTGGTCGCGCTGGACGAGGTGCGGGATCTCGCTGGGAAGACAGCAAAGGCAAACAAGAAGGTAGCCAAGGCGCAGAGAGAGCTCGGAGCTACATTCGGAGATAAGGTTGAGAATGGTGCCAGGAGTGACATTGTTGGTAAGTCCACCAAGTCGCCACTTGAGCATTGAACCGATCAGAAGGGATTTGCAGCTGAACGTGCGCTTCATTGTAGGAGCAGCACTTTTGGCGAGTGCTGGTATGTTTGAAAATCTCTCCGAGGTGGACGGCAAACATGCCAAGGTCAGCTAGTTCTGCCGATTCGCATTATCCATCGCTCACAACATTTACCCGTCCACGCCGGAAAACAGGTATTACAAAAGGAATACGAGTCAGCCAACGATCTTTCGAGCCGCTTTTTCAAGCGTATAGCTGTTCGTCTTTCGATCGCCTTCGAATGAAGAGAACTCCGCTGACGTTCGACGTCCGACGTACGCTTTCAATCTTTCCGCCCTTGCAACTTCCCGAGGTTAGAAAGAAGAGAAGTCTTTCGACGAGACCATAAGCGCTTTGGATGGCAAAGTGCAGAAAGCCACACAATCCTACGAGAAAACCCGGCCGCGTGCTCAAGCGTCCTCCCCCGCGGCCGCTGCAACGGCAGCGGCGGCCCACGACAAGTACATCACAGCACTCTCGTCTCTTTCAACAACAATCGCCAGCGTCAAGAAAGCTTATACTGAAAGTGTTGGAGACCAGCGGCAGAAGTCGGTTAGGGAGATCGCGAGAATCATGTGTAGCGTCGCAGACGCGAGTTGGCGTTCACGAGTGGAGGCGACGCGGAGAGGCGGGGACAAAGCGGGCGAAGTCGTAGCTAGAGGAGTATGGTGCGAGACTGGTATGCCAGGACTTGCGCCGGAAGAGGAGGAGGGCGAAGAGGTTTTACCTTTAAACTCGCCCCCTGCGACGAATGGCGAACACCCGCGACAAGAACAGGACACTTCCACGCAACAACCTTCGATGCGCGGTCCTCGCCCACTTTATACCACCACCGATTCATCCTACTCTCTTGCATCAAATCAAACGCTACAACCCGACCCAGCCATTTTCAAGTCGGCGCCTGGCCTGCCCTCCAACACGTATCTCGTCCAGCTGGCCCCACCGGAGAACTACAACCAGCCTATACAGAAGCCGTCTCCTCACTATTCTCGACCCCAGTCCCGAGTCGACAGTCAGCATGCCCAGTACGATCCTTCGCCTCCAACTCCACAGCGTCCGACCCCTTTGCGTTCAGTCAGTCGCAACGACACCCTGTACAATGAGGCTCGTTCCTCCAGTCGTAACGATACCTTGTACACCGAGCCTCGTTCCTCCAGTCGCAACGACAATCTGTACGACTCAGATTCGTTAAGGACAGCGACAAATACCGGTCGCGAGAGTCGTTCCACAAGGCATACAACGGTTTCGAATTCGCCTTTCTCCTCTGAAGACGGCGAAAGGCACAGGAATGTTAGTGATCCGGACACAAGGGAGAGGGAGAAAATCATCGCACCGAGGGGCTTTGTGCTGGAGGAAGACGAGGGTCCAATGAGCCCCGTCTTCGAGCAAGAGAGGGAGGAAGTCAGGAGAGAAAGGGAGAGAGCGAGGGAGCGAGAAGCGGAGAAGCAAAGTGCTGCTCCACCGCCTACCACAAATATTTCGTGGGCGAAGGATGATCGAGTGGCGCCAAAGGAAAGGGTCGAGAGGCAGGATAGTACAGCGAGCGAGCGAAATTTTGTGGCGAGAATGAAGGAGAAGTATGCAGAAGATAAGGAGAAACAGCAGTGGCCTTCTGGGTCGGTGTCTGGGTCGAGCCAACGAGGAGAGGACTCAGGAGCTGGGTGGGGCCCAGCGAAGAGCCGCTCTGAGGAGAAACTTGATGTGAGTTTGTTTTTCCTCATCCTGAGTTGTATAAAGGGAAAACTGACGATTATTATCCTCAAAGTCTCAAGGCCACGCGCGTTCCAGCTCCCGCGTATCATCACTCGCTCAGCGATATAATACGAATTTCTCCCTTCCTACCGGCCCTACAGCTTCCTCAAACCCAGTACGACCAGTACACCGGTACACACAATCAATGCAGCCCTTGGGCAACAACGGCCGATACCCAGAGCCATCGACGACCTCCTCATCCGGCTTCAACGAGTTTGGACAGATTGGAAGACGATATCACCCGAACGGGGACTCTTCCTTTGGGTCCGAGCCGCCACGCACCGCTCCTCTTCCTCGCTCCGACGAACGACCTTACTCCCGTCAGAGTCTTCCCCTACTTCCACCGTCGAATGATAGCTACAGGTCGGCGGCGAACGAGAATGGAAGCACCGAGGAGGAGCACCCGAGCTCTTGCGCGTGTGAGAAGTGTACGCAGGCGAATTATGGCGCGAAAAAGGATGAGCCGGTGCCCGTGAGTGTAGGGACTGTTGGGAAAAAGTCGTTCTGGGGTGGACGGAGATGATGGGAAGGCGTTATAGTGAGAGGAGAGCGGAGGAGTTACACCTAATAGTTAGTACAAATCTTGAGATGTGAATATGGCATGCATGTCAAAGTCGTAAATAAGAAACAACAACAGATGAAAACTTTAGAACATGACCTCCGCGAGTAATAACTCGCACATTCGAGAAAGTTGATCGGCAGCTGAGAGCAGTGAGCCTATCAGTACTTTCGCAAACCCAAGGGTATTCTTGGAAAACCCACCTCGCTCGACCATCGTAGCCGGTCCGATAGTTTGATGAATAACCGGCGCTCCAGTCGTAGACGGGTGGTCGCGAGACCAAGCTTGACGAGCTGATTTCAAGATCAGATTTTATTCAGCTTCCGAGTTTATTCAAAAAGGGCCCACCTTGATTGGCCGCCTTGACGACTGCCTCGTTATCGTCAAGGTTTTGCCACAGGGAGCACTTGGTGCAGCTTTGACAAGGCATGCCGACTGAAAAAGAAGTCAGTAACCGATTCAGGACTCGCCCCAGACTCAAGGACCAACCAACTATTGGAGAGAGTGTTGATGAGTCAAAAGAAACCAACATCGACCCGGAAAGCACTCACTTGCTCTGAAATGACCACAAAAATGTTGGTAGCCCTCCGTTCCAATATCTTTACGACACATGAAGCACTGAGTAAATCCACATCTACAAACAATCTGTGCCGCCAAACTTTATCAGCAAGCTAAGTCACCTTCACCCCCAAACTCACTCACCTTGTTACATCCCGATTCTTTCTGGAACGCCACTCCACACGCCGGACAGTTTCTCTTCACCGCATCACTCATCGCCTTTTCCACCGCTAGCCTCATCCCCTCCTTCTCATCTTCATAGCATCGATGAAATCCTTCCACATAAACTCTCTGGCAAGTGATGCAGGATTGCCTACCACAGGTCTCCTTGATGGGTTCCCCACCACTCGGCGTTCCTCCCCAAACGCGATCAACCAGGTCTAAATGGCCGGTTGCTTCCGAGGCTTGAGATGCAAAAGTTGGCCGTGGTTTACCAGACGGCCCATTGCGACACTGGAAGATCGCATGTCCGCCCGTGCGAGAAAGGAGGATTCGACGACCGATGTTGGTGAGGAGATTGTTCGCGAGGATGGCGACTCGGTGGGGTTCGAGGACGGGGAAGAGAGTGGTCGAGTCTTCGAGGGACTTTTCAGGATTGGGAAGGGCCTTGAGGAGAATGATGGAGGCGAGTGGAGCTGAATCGCCGGAAGTGGAGGACGCAGGAATGAAGGAAGTTGGAGAGAGGAAGATGGCAGACATGACGAGGAGATGGAGAGCGATAAGTGCTGCTAGGCCGATGATTGATTGAAAGAGTATCCAAGGAAGGTTGAATAGCGATATGTTGGCATCGTGCCAAATCGGGAGCGCTCTCGAAAGCACCGCCGAGTCCTCCACCTCACAGTACGTGCAGAACGGACAGCGTACTAGCGTCTCTCCTCGTCCTCCAAGCTGTCGGGACTTCCCAATACCCTCGAGTGCAGTCGCCCCGAGACGCTTCTCGAGAGCGGCGAAGATGGTAGGTGACAGGCATCGTTGAAGTTCGGCGTGTGAAAAAGGGGCAGCACATCCTTCCGTGCTTAAACAGCGAACACCGGTTCCTTCCGCTGGACCTCCTTGGCGCCCATTCTTTCCACCAGGATGGAGACTCAGTGGAGCTCCTCCATAAACGTGCTCCTCGACCTGTCTAGAGACGCACGACCGACAGAAAAAGTGCTCTCCGAACGAGCAAGTTCCGACGTCCTCAAAAGCAACGTCATCAAAGCAGCAACCACAGGTGAACAGATGCTTCTCATCCGTCCACTCTCGATTGAGCTCCCTCGAGAGCTCTTCGTCCGCCTCCGCCTGCGCCAATCTCTTCGATCTCTCATCGAAGAAAATTTCCGCCATGACTTCCTCCCAGCCCTGACCGTCCCTCGATTCCACACTCATCGGAGTAGACGATGAAGGCTTGGGTGTCATAAAGTCCGAAATCCAATTCTTCAGTCGGTTCTGCTTCGCTCGCCAATTCTTTACGTCTTCGCGGACTTCAGCGAATGGATGACCGTCTGCCACCATTGATCTGATCGTGTTGCGAGGAACAAGAGGGTAGGCAGAGTGAAGGTATGAAGTGAGAGCGTCGATATATTCTGGGGAACGGAAGAGGTCGGTTGGGACGAGAGGAGGAACGAGAACGAGGTTTGGTCGTTGAGGATGGGCGGACTCTCGACGGGGAGTGGGGAACCAGAAATGGCGAGAGGACTTTGATGAAGGGGTGTCGGGGGATTTGAGAAGAATTTCGGCGGCGGAGAAAAGGTAAGAGTCGTTAAGTGTGCTGAGTACGTCGCGGATGCGTGATATAGGGACGGTAGGGAATAAGGCATGTAGTCGGCACCTGTGTGAATAAACTTGTCAGCGCAATTCAGTTCGAATCAATCCTGCCCGATACAAGAGACTCACAGAGCTTTATTCTTGCTCAAGGTATGGTCCACCTCCCTCTTGTACGTGGTAACAAACTCCGGTGGCAGCTTGCCTCGCTCTCTTTCGGCGACCCAAGCTTGCAAAACAACGGCGTTCGACGCCAGACTCGAAGGTTCGGCGGCTCTCTTTCTCCTCTTGATCGCCACTTGTCTCCATTCTGTTATCGGATATTCTCCCGCGTTGAGATGAACTGTGTGGGCGCGTGATGAGTGATCATCACCTTGAAAGACGCGATGCCCTTACAGATCTTATGAGAAACACTCGAGACAATGATGGCTACCCTCTTCTCGACATCATATTCCGGAAGATGCTGGTTTGCCTTCTGCTTTCCTTTGCCACGTGCATAGTCGGAGGTAGGCTGAAGATTGAGATGGAACTCCACGGCATGTTGGAGGTATGCGGGGTCAGCGAGTGGGAAGAAGTCCTTGAGTCGGTCTACGGCCTGTGTCAGGACAGTTGCCTGATCCATCCTGACGACAGCTGGTGCTGAAAAAGTGACAAAGCGAGATTGGGAAGAGTGCAAGAGCTGCAGCGGGCGGCACCTGCCTCGGTTAACAACACGCTTGAAATGAACGCCCCAAGTGTGTCGTCTGGGCGGAGTGCTAGTTCGCACCGGCTTGACACAGCGTGACCTGCTGCACCGTTCAACTTTCTGTTATCCATTCTCATCAGGCAAGCGCCGTAAATTTGACATGTCCTTCAGGCCGACACTCGCGCTGCTCAGCAAAGCGAGCCGAGCTCCCCTCACTTCAAAAGGTGGCAACAAGGAGTTTTACAAGGGTAAGCCCCTCCGTCTTCTCGTCTATATAAAGTTGAGACTAACGAATACTGCTTCAAAGGAACTGGATCCTTCCCTGGACTCGGACCAAAGCGACAAGGTCGACACGGCGGAAGATCAAAAGCGCCCTACATCCTCATGCCAGAACGCATGCGAACGTTTGTAGTTCCGGAGGGACTGAACGCTACTAATGTACGTCTAGCCGTACCTGCAGCAGACTTCCCTTGCTGCTGCACAAGTCCTCGCGCATCACCGAAAGAAAGGCCACTCCGAGCTAACTCGGCCTTCTTCTTGCCCCAGCTCAAACCTTACGTTTCGAGGGAGACCAAGATCGCGGACGCACCGAATGATTGGCCGATGGCGGATACCAAGGAGGGAGTGTCGAAGCGTGGCGGTCTTTTCGGGCCAAGAGGGTTCGATGGAGAGTACTACCTCCAGTTGGCAGAGTACCAGGCAGCGAAGGGTTCAGCATGAGGAATCAACACTGGGATATTACCGGATATTTTGGGTGTGTGAGGAACGTTCGGCCAGTGGGGGCCATCGCGACTTGAGAAGGTGCCGCTTGTTAGGCAGTTCAGTTGTCGAGCTGTCGGAGTCTTCACGAAGCGCACTACCCTCACTGGGTCTAGAAAGCGTTTTCTTTTTGTGAGCCGCTTTTTGCCGTTTTTGTGCACGATTCGTGAAATGACTTGCTCATCCAGATCTTGCAGAGCTGGATTACGATTTGCGACTTCCTTCTTACGGTTCGAGAGGTCTGTGAAGTCGACAAACTGGTTGTGTCTGACACGCTGGAGCTACTTACAATGTAATTGCGTGGTACTATGTAAGTTTACGCTCCATTTGCGGCAGTCGAGAGATCGTGCTCAGAGTACAGCGTTGCAAAAAGGTGAGCTTTCCCCATGCTTCAGGAGGCTCAAATCTTGAATTCTGGATCGTTCTGTCCGTATTAGAGTTGTGGAAGAATGCAACCTTCAAAGTGGAGATGGAGGGAGAGACCTCAACTTCAAGCGTGCGTACGAGGAAATCCCGAGAAGCGTACTAGTCGCCGTGAGTGTGTTTTTCCTCTCAAATCCTTCCTTCAAATGACCACCCACACATCTACGTCAGCTGAAGATCGACCCTTATACGATGTCGACGCCTCGTACTGGCTCTTTAAGGGTTTTCGTCCACCCAAAGTCTGCGAAAAGACGCTCGAGATTCCAACACGGACCTACACCAGGACTATACACTCTTGAAGTCCGAGCCCAGGACTGAGGAGATAGGCGTCCCTCTAGCTCCGTGGTCCCGTCAATGGCTACCAATCATTGGCGTCGTCTTGGCGCTCTTCCTTCAGACAGCTCTCTTCATCGGCTCGATTTATCTTTGGTTCAAGCCAATCCATCTCCCAGTGGGGAAGTTTATTCTTGGTGTGATTTCTGTGAAGGCTTTCAACGTATGTTTTGCTTCCTCCTTCCCCTCGCTCAAACGCTGATCGACCTTTCTGCTCCAGGTGGGGATATCCTTCGCTGGGGCTCTGATAGGTCAGGCTCCTTTTCTGCTCCCACCTACAGTGAATTGCTAATCCTTTCCTTGCGCCCAGGTGGTGCTGCCGCGTTTGGGGTCATGGTGGGCGCCAGGAGTTTTCTTTCGCGAGCACTTGTCGGTGATGGCATCACGCTCCACCTCTATGTACGCTCTTCACATTCCCTTTTTCATCAAGCCCTAGTTCTCAGAAAAGCTCAGACTATATGATGTCTTTAGGATTCTGTATGGGCACTAGGTAATTCTTTGGCTGTTTTTGCGTGTGCGCGTCAAGCTAAGCTCAGCCATTTTAGGAAACGGAGCTCTTCCTCGTCGCCTTTCTAAGTATGCCGCATTCCCTGTCCTCATCTACCTTCTCCATACTGCATCTTCATCAGCTGGTATGCTTCGCAATCAATTGATTTGATATAATGGGCGCTCATCCTTCACACTCACAGTCGTCGCCATTTACACGGCTTCGAACGAGCAAGTCTCAGCAAACTTCGGCTTGCCGTATCCCACAATCTTTGCCAATCCAGAAAGATGTAGGAGCTTTTCCCCGTTTGAAGCAGCAAAGACAGCTTGTATGCTCACAACAGATTTGGCAGACAACGCGGAAAGCTATCAACTGAACCCTACTGTGCTCCTGGACCCGGAGGACTTTGACGGCCTCGCGTTCGCCATTGGAACCACATTCTTGATGAACGGATCACTAGCTGGAGTCTCAACACTGGTCGACGGCCTGAGTATGTCGATTGGAAACGGGATCGTACCCTCGCTGCGCCAGACAAACCAATTCCGCAACACGCTCCAGGTCAGTGCTTGACTTTCGCAATGCGTTGTCCAATCATTTTCCTAAGATCCTTTGCCCCTAGCTCTATGGCGACGTGAGCAACAGCCTCAGCAAAATGGAGTCTTACATCATCACGAATGCTTCTACGAACGTTTACACCACATCAGCACCAACAGTACAAGCGAGCTCGACTTGCGTCCCCGTTGGCTTTGGGCAATCCAGCCCTCTACAGCTCACGAACTTCACTCAAGCCGAAGGTGGGACTTCTTGGTTTGTCACTGTGATGGACTCCAACTGTGCGGCAAACACTCCGCCGGGACAGTTGAGGATCTTTAACAACACTGGCGTGTTGGCAGTCTTCAGCTGCTTGACCGACGACGAGCATGCCTGTGTGCCCGATCACACTTCGCTTCTAGTGCTATTTGCTGATGAACTTCTGCTTCCCAGATGCTTCGTATTTCGCTGCCGTCAATACGGGAAATAACCAGCCCCTCGTTCAGACGATGACATTGTGTCAGACCACGGTCGTTGCCGCAGAGGGTCACAATATCAAGGCGAGTCGACCGAATAGAGCGCAACGTCAAACTGAGAATTAATCAACGCAGTACTTCGACCTGAACTCCTCTTACGTCCTGCCGCCCGATTTTTACCTCTCCGCGGACACCACCAATGTGGCTGGCCTCGCGAACGCCATCGTTTTTCAAGAGCTTACGTCGAAATCATTGGTCGTCTTCGAGTTTGCTTCGGGATCAAAGATATTCGACTATACGCTGGCGGCTGAGATTGCTGGAAAGTTCGATTTCCATTATTTTACCCAGGCACTTTACGCGATGGCTGTTTCGAAGATGGTGACAGCGGAGACTTGGTATGCGACAATGACGCAAAACCTTACCTACATTGGTTTGGGTACAAACGGCTACTTCTCTGATGGCTTGCCTGCGAATTTGTCCTTACTTCCGAATACGGTGGGTTCTTCTAAAGAGCTGCCTCGAAGCTTGCATTTACTGAATCTGGGGTCAGCATAGGTTGTATCGGACGCTCTGGGTATTGGACCCACCGGGATTTCTGCATTACTTATTTTTGTCGTGGGTCTGGTGGTTGTGCTACTGCTCGCTTCGCTGGTCTTGGCCGTCGCGTTCCCCCCGGTTACTCTGAACCCCCTAGACCCTGTACGTTTTTGGTTGATCCACGTTCCCCAGTGTTGCTTACCTCATTCTTCTAGGTCTCGGTTCTTCTTGTAGCTCAGAACTCTCCGCCAGCACTGGCTGCCGACGGCGGCTGCCTCGGCGACGTCAACCAGGTGCGCTCCAAAGGTGACAGAATCCAGTACCGTAAGCTCCATTATTCAGTTCATGTGCGTCAAATAACGCGCTGAATGTTCGATTCCGTAGGTGCTGTCAATAATCAGGTGGGTGCTTTCTTTCGAATTGTTGACAATGAGGATTTTTGCTCATTGCTTACCTGCAGCATCTCGCCTTCGTCTTCGGCCCTTCCGACTACGATCAGCCGAAGCTTGGTCGGATGTATGGATGAGCTGGACTCGTGAGGGCAGTTTGTTTTCTGCGAGGTTTCGTCTCATCTAATGCTTACCGTTGTGAGCAGGACTTCCAACGAAATGAGGTCACCAAGGGTTTACAACGGGGAGTGGGATATGTGTGGAATCAACATAAGTTTTAAGGAAATGAAGATGCTATCGTCCGTGATTAGTAGCGTTATCGGAACACGTCTTCCCACGGCGGTCAAGTCAAGTGAAGTAGGCGTCGTCCCGGAGTCCGACGCTGTACGACTCCAGGAGAGCTCTCTGATCAAGAATTTGACAGTCTAATCTAATAAGCTGCTTTTCATTCCTTTCCAAGCTCTCGATATAAATCAGTACAATCCTCATGCACATAGGCACTCGGTGCTAGACCAACTGGTCGTCGCGAAGGTCGCGGAAAAACTGAGGAGTGACTAGTGAAGTCAACGCAACGTACGCAGAGTCATGATCTGCCAATCTTGAGTAATCTTGTTCAAAATTCCTCCAGACATGATAAGTAAGAATCACGTCTATGTTGAGGACCGAAATAACGGATCGTAGTAAATTTGTTGTAAAACATTGCAATGTATGACTATCGGTAAAGTATCAAGATGAGAGGATGATGGGTCCCAGGTTTTGGCTTGCCAGACGTCCGAAGACGCTTTGAGCTACTAACTTGGGCCTAATTCTGGCTCAGGGCATTCAAACACGAGTCGGCTAGCAGGGGACGGCATCAACCCTGTTTCGCAGGGGACAGCATCAACCCTGTTTCGCTTTGTCGCGAATAACACCTTCGGCACCGATCAGTTTTACCCTTCACTTCCCCCAAAGTAACACTACTAGGGAAAGTACACCATGCATGATCCAACTGGAGCGTTCGTAGGTCAGTAAAGGCCATAAGGCTTAGAGAGCATCTTACACACCAAAGCTGTTTGGCAAGGGCGTGCGACGGGAAGTATGCTCTGGTGCTGAGATTTGATTGGTGACGACGAAGAAAAGGCCACGTGAAGTTGACGATGACGTGTGGTAATTGAAGCTAGCGAGTAAGAGATAAGTACTTAAAGGCAAAGAAAGAACCAATGTTCGATCCTCTAAGGAAGAAGGAAAGTGTGGATCAGCTCAGATTGCGTTGCAAGGCGGAAGGGAGTGAAACAGACGTACTACTCATAGTAGCGAATTAAAAGAAAAAAAAGCCTGCGAATAACGACTAGCAGGGTCTTGATTTGAAGCCGAGGCTGACATGTGGTTCCAATGGGCGTGTGCGAAGTGTGGGTGGCTGCGACGCCGGCGTAGGTTCAGAATCCAAGCCGCTCAATTTCGCTTTTTCCTGCGGGCGATCTGAGCGGCTTGGTGGAGTCGCCGCGCCCTT